>VZRN01006082.1:1814500-1826295 GCA_013397935.1 Dasyornis broadbenti
TTTTTTTAAATAAAGTCTAATGAAGAAATACCAGACTTTTTCTAATTAGGTTTAGATTACTCTTTCCATATGGTCATAGAATCATAGAATGGTTTGGGATGGAAGGGACCTTAAACATCACATGGTTGCAACCCCTTGCCATAGGCAGAGACATCTTTCACTAAACCACATTGCTCAGAGCCCCATCCAGCCTGGGCTTGAACACTTCTAGGGATGGGGAAACCACAACTTCTCTGGGCAACCTCTTCCAGTGCTTCACCACCCTCCTAATAAAGAACTACATCCTAATATCCAATCTAAATCTACTTTCTTCCAGTTTGAAGTCATTACCCTTTTTTCTGTCACTACACATCTTTGTAGAAAGTCCCTTTCCATCTTTCTCAGAGGCCAACCTTAGATACTGGAAAGCCACAGCTATGCCCACTGCTCCAGCTCAATATACTGGGATAAATAAGTAAAAGACGAAGAGAGGAAGGGAGGAAGAGAAGGAGGTAGGGAGGGATGAAAAGAAGGAAAAGGAAAGAAAGAAGGAATAAGAAATGTTACATAGGTTTACACAGAGACTTATCTTTACACAAACTTGGCTCAAAGGGTTAGAAAGTGAGAGGACAGATCAGGGGCAGCTGAGTCATGATCTCTTCAATGAACATAATACCCCAAGACAGCTGTTCTGAAAGCAGAGGGTTACACATAGCACTGCAAGGCAAAGCACAAGATATTCCAAGCATCTGCTGCTGACTGTTTAAAGAGCTGAAATTTCCAAAGTTGATAAAAATGTCAAAAATGTTCAAATCCATGAGCATGTATTTTTAAGAGAGGTACTACTGAGGAACAATTCCTTTTGTTCTTTTTCCAAGACTGTTAAAAGACACCCCAAACTGAAGGCTGAATTACTCTCTTCTTACCTTTTAAAAAAAAATTAAAAATTTTTCTTAAAAAGGAATTTAAATCACGGAATATCATAAGTTAGAAGGGCCCCACAAAGATATAAAAAGATAACTCCTTTTCCTGCAACAAGTGAATTTGAAAGTCTGCTACTTCAAAGAAGTTGAAATTTAATCAGAGCAACTATTTTCAAATATTCAGTTACTGTAGGAAGTACTTTGCCAACTGAGACAAGCTTACAGATATTCCACACAGGGCAAAAATGTCTGTCAAAATTTCTATCTAGTGAAAAGCTTTATCACTGATTAATCAGATTTGACAGGCTGAATTTAAAGGAATGAATCTTGAACAGAGCATCAGCATACTTGGACGCACATTTTCCCCTTTACCAACTGACAACTTAATCATGAGACAAAAGGAAAAAATGAAGTAAAATTCCTGACTTTCTATCAGCAGCAATAGTATTAAGAAAATATTTTAGTAATTAATAAAATGGGGGAAAACTACAGAATTAAAGATCAGAATTTTACATTTTTACAGATTTTGGGAACAATCTGAAAACACATTCAAGTCTGAGAATAGAGCAGAAGAAAGATCAGTTTCCCATAGATATATTCTGGGGTGGGGTCTACTGTGTTTATTTCATAAGGGAACAAGATAAAATATTATGTCACATGGATAGTGTAACTATCTCTTTACAATGGGGAAAAGTAGATCTTAAAATCTGGTAGTATTTTTGTAAAGATAATTAAGAGAGGCTAAACAGGATATGAGGAACAACTTGCTGAAATTATAAAAACTATTATTAATCCTTTCACTAATGAATCAACAGCAAGAAACCTCATAGTCTGTTGACCATTACATAAACAAGATGAAAAATTAAGGAAACAAGAAAGCTACTTAAATTTCCTCTGTATTCACACGGGGGAAGCATGGAAAGAAATAATTCTGTGTCTGTATTTTATATATATATGGGTTGCACTAGAAGGTCTGTCTCAAACTGAACATTGTCATAAATAACACAGGCAAAATGGGTAGTTAAAAAATCCTGGGACAAGATACCAGACATTAAAGAATTTGATGTCATTCATGTCAGCTATTAGAAAATAGCTAACATCAGAATAATTTTAAAAATGTTTCATGAAGGTATAAATAAACCCAGAAAGAACTAATATTGACATTCTTAATTGCAAATAAGATGAGGCATGGGCAAATATGATTTATTGAAGAAGAATCAAAAGAATTTTTATGCAATAAAATCTTAGGTCTTACTAATTTATGACAATTTTCTGAATGAGTCAATAAATTGACTCTGGTAGATCAGAGGCCTTCAAATGGCATTTAACAAAGGTCTTCTACAATGATTCTTAGAGAAACTTAGTTGACACAAAAAAGGCTCTTACATGTTGGAATACCTGGTTATTAAATAAGGAAAAAATAAGTGAGGAGGGAAATCAGAGGGGTATAGTGGAGCAGTTTCTACAGTGTGGGAAGATCATATCAGTGATGGTGTAAAGAAAGAGGGAACTGAATTAATTTTCTGTTTCAGTAGCATGAAAATGTAGAAGTAGATGTAAATCAAACAGTGTGAATGTTTCATATAATGTACAGCTAAATTTATAATTTTTCATGGCAGGGCATAGTGGATGTTAAAAATTTACATGTGTTCAAAAATAATTAAAAAAAATTATCGACAAAATATTCAGTAAGAAGTATTAGAGTTGAAAACCACCAATCTCATTCTGGAAACTGCTACAACACAAATTGCTAAGAAGCCATGACAGTTACCTGAGGCAGTATTCCTGTGCTGCTCTTAGTAAGTATTGCATACATGCCCATTTTTGGTCAATGTCAGAAATGGGATACAGAGCTAGATGAACTTTTATTCTGATGGCATGCAAATACTCTCATGTTACCCTGCCAAAATAAAAAAAGGGAACTGGCATTTTAAAGCAAGCTTTCCCAACTGACTGGAAAAAAAGGGAGGGAGGTGATGCAATAGAGTTGGGAAGTTAAAATTCCCTTTTTTCTTTTCCCTCCATTTGCCCTGAGTAGCTTCCAGTGACTTTTAAACAGACAAATTCTGTGTAAAAAAAAGAAAATATTTTAACTACTATAGGTAATACTTTACACACTTCCATTTAAAATTACAGCTTTCACCACTGGTCTCATCAATGAGGTTGAGGTTAAATTACTGAAGAGATCTCCTCCAACTAGACTTTCTATTATTTTATTATTGGAATAGATCCCATTGTAAATTATCAAATTCAATTATTCATGCTGTTAAACCTTTTTATAAAAGCTATAGAACAATACTAAGTCTGTATCCTTAAGGGAAATAAAAATATTGTTCTAAAATGAAAGAATACAATATAGAATAGCTGATTATACACATGCATCAATAAAACCTATAGTTTTTCTGGTTTCCTTCATCACTCTAAAATATGTAATTAAAAAAAAATTTATACAATCTTTGAAAATTTTATCATTACAAGTTACAGGCCCATTCAGGTAGCTAGAAAATAGGAGATAAAATACCAAATTTAAATTAAACATTTGAAGCATCTTAAGTTATACCACTAGTCAGACACAAATGAGAGATTAATTTTTAAATCTGTTCTTGAACTTCCAGCTTTTCTTGTCAGGAATTAAATATCTTTGAAACTGGAAACAACTAGATGAAAAAAGTGTAGTGCTGAATGTTGATCCATAACAATTTTGTAATCCAGTAATTTTTCCCTTGCTTTTATTATGCAACATCATAATTTGCTAGAAGAAATGAACACATCTGTAAAACTCTCTTTTTATTTAGTTTTAGCTCTACAATTTAGTCGATTTTCTAAGGAATTTAAATGAGCATTTCACCAGAAAGTAATTAGAAAAAAAATCATATAAAAACAACTGTACCCTACGTTGTAATTCTGACAAAACACATTGTATTTTAGAAATCCATTAAGGGAGCAAATTGTGCAGCCTGTACTGTTTTATCATTGCAACAACCAGCCCCAGTGGTTTTTGTTGAAACAAATATATTTCTGTACCGGATGAACAGTGCTAGATTTGTATGAAAGTGTTTAACAATAATACCATAATTATGTCTTCTCTCGAGTTTTGTTCTGATGAAGAGTGAAAAATATCTTAAAAACTCAGTCCAAGAGATCTGTGACATAAAATCAGCAATGAAACACATGGTAATTAATATAAGCCATGTTGATATTCAAACTCCTCTCTTATCATTTGGGCAAATTATAAAACTCCTCCTCTGTACTGTGGTGCCTTCTCAAAACATCTGGCTTTCCACAGGCATTTAGCAAGTACAGAAAGATCACTGTCTACTGCGCTCACTGTTGACAAGGAAGCCATTTGCAACCCCTTTTGCATTTGGCCCTATTCACACCACTAAGTCAGCACAGCAGATGTTGGCAAATAGACCGCACACGAACACAGGAGTCGAGACTTTTCCTGCTCCTTTGGCCCTTAATCCACGTGTGGCATTAGGCCATCCCAAAAACTGTCAATGCTCCAGCCATATCCACTCTCTCAGGGCTTGGAGCAAGGACTGAAAATACCTGAAGCAGAACTTTCCACATGGTTTCCTTCAGAAACAACTAATGTGCACAAAATCACTCTGAGCTAAAGCAGTACCAATTCAAGCGAGGATGATGAAGGAATCTGCCTTAAAGCCATGTTATGTCTTTTAACCAAAATGTAAAGGTATGTTTATGCAGCTGCAGCACTTTTCATCTTATCTGGCTCCATTTCTTTTTCTCAACCACTTCTTAAACTTGATTTCTCAACTATACTTGCAAAAACTATTCTAATTAATAACTTGTGATAACTTTCTGTGGAGCTCAGAGAAATAAGGCTATCTCTCATCAATAGTGATTGTAGTGGTCTAACCTTTATTAAAAATAAATCTGGACATAAGTACAGTTGTGTTATGACATCTTCTTTAGAGATGTGCAGAAACAGAGGATTTTTATGTTGGAATTTGTGTTAATTTGATTTTTCTAGGTCTTAAAAAAAAAAAAAAAAAGGAAATGCTCAAACTTTGATTTCTTATTCAACTAAAAAGATAGATTTAGGGACCAGCAATTTAGTCTTAGAGACTTTACTAGTTTGGTGGGGGTTTTTTGGGGTTTTTTTAGGCTTTTTTTTTTGTTGTTGTTGGTTTTTTTTTTGTTGTTGTTGTTTTGTTTTTTGGGGTTTTTTTGTAGTTAAAGTAAGGAAGAATGTCATTCACATTGTAACTATTCCCAGCCCAAAACTTTGTATCCATAAAAATTAGAGTTTACACAGTGATATTGTTAGAAAGACCTCATGGCTACAGCACGGTAATTAATTTCTGAATATAAAAGAACCATCATCAAATACCTCATCATATAATTAGTAAGAAGAAATACCCCTTTCATTTCTAAGGGAGAAAAGGAAAGGGTTTAAGGAAAAGGAAAGAGTGGATGATGTTCCTCTATTTTAAAAATACAAAGAAAACCAACCTCATTGACGTTGCCTCATAAAAAGTAACTTTTGCCTGTGAAATGTGAGGAACCCACCTCAGACAATGAGATGGGATGACCTTGGCTGAATTCCAGATGCCCACCCAGCTCTCTCTCACACCTCTCCTCTACAGAACAGGAGTAGAAAGGAAAAGAGAAGGTTTCATGGATTGAGATTAAATTATACTCATGAGGAAAAATAGACTTTACTTGGGAAAAATTAAATCTCCTGCCATTTAAAATTAGAGTAGAATGGTTAAAAACAAAGATGAAACTAAAAACATCTTCCTTCTTTCTCACCATTCCTCCCAGGCTCAGCTTCACTCCAGAATGCAATGTCTCCACTACCTCCTCCCTCCATGCACAGAAGTGGAAAGTCAGAATATGGGTCAATCCACAACAGCTTCTCTCTGCTTCTCCTTCCTCCTCATGCTGTTCGAGAGTGAGGGGTGCCACTCCCATTGGATACAATCCTTCACGAACTGCTCAAGCATGGCTGCTTCTCACAGGCCTTGGTTCTTCAAGAATTGGTCAAGGATGGGACTTTTCCATGCAGTAAGTCTTTTAGGAACATACTGTTCCAGAGTGCATCCCCCATGGGCTGTGATTCCTGCCAGGACCCTGCTCCTGCATGTGCTCCCACAGTGCTCTGCACTTTCCTTCAGAGCAAGCCCACTTGCTCCAGCATAGGGTCACCTATGGGCAGTAAGATGGCCATTCGCTCCACCATCCACCTCCATGGCTTCAGGGGCACAGCTGCCTCACCTTGCTCTGCCCCATGGACTGCAGAGGAATCTCTGCTCTGGCTCCCAGACCACTTCCTCCCCTTTCTCCTTCGCTGACCTTGGTGTCTGCAGAGCTGTTTCTCTCACATTGGCGCAGCTTTGCCCAGTGGGTTTCTTTTGGAGCCAAGTGGAGCTGATTGTGTCTGGCATGGGGAAGCTCCTAGGCTCTTCTCACAAAGCCCATGGATCTACAGGTTTTTTTTCCTAACATGATAACCTTATCATATTAAAGAGAGAAATTAAACTTAAAATAAAATAAAAATTAGTCTATGCATCCACAAGCTCCACGGTTCAATATTCTGCACAGGTCCACTTCAAAACATATTCAATTAATTTAATATTTCATAACCAGGTATTTACCATAATCATTAGGGATAACACAAAAGAATAGTTATTATTCCCCAAAATTAATTTATAAGTTTGTATCAAGGTCATATTCACAGATGAAAGAGAAAATATTTTTCCATAAACAGTTTTGTGTATTGATTTATACTATCAACAAGGTGTTTTTTCTTCATGTTATCCCTTCCTAGATGAACCAGTTAGATCTATTTAATATTTGTTGCCATGCTACTTGTCAAATAATACCTCTATTAATTTAAATGGTATTTTCCATTTCAAGAAGTAAAATCAATAAAACTGCATAGTAACAATGTTTGATGTCAATTGTTTCATCAATTCTGCTCAATTTGTACAGCAGAAGTCCACCTTTCCAAAACTACATGTGGAAATATTTTAAACAACATACTGCCAGTTAAGAATAATATTAAGGACTCACATTTTGTGCAAGATATAATTAATATTAAGTTTTATGTTCAGAACTTCAATCTACATGGTTTACTAGTGCAAGTGGCAAGAGAATGCACAAATTCTATACACTATGGACGTATACATATTAAAGAAAGAGATAATTGTCAACATCAAATCATTCAGACAAGGATGCAAGAATTTCATTTCTGCATTTTGATACCATGTTTTTAATATTAATAAAACTGTTATTAAACAAAAAAGTTGCCATTGTTTGCTTTTACCCTCTACCAGTATGAATCATCCATATATCAAATAATAACACTGTATACTGTTCTAAACAACTACAATGGATGTTCCAAATAATCTCACAAATACAGGAAAAATTAAGATACTAGCTAACTGTGTTTTGCTCTGGAATTCATTCCATATAACGTTACCTATATCTCTTTTCCTCTTGCTAAGTAAAGCCATAATCATACAGACCAAGGTGTACAAAGACCTTTAGATAGCTGTAGTTTCAATTTTTGCTAACCTAGACATCTAACCATCACCCACATTACAGGAGTCATTATTTTGTACTCCTCTAACCCTGCTAATAACATTATTTTATTTGAACTTGGAGCTACCATCCTGGAAATAAAAGGGTCCTGAACCAGAAGTCAAAGCAATTGTTTTCAGATTATTTATAGTATTAGAGAAAATCAGAAATAGTCTCAGAATTTAGAAAAGTTCAACAGTGACATTAAGATGTGTCTACAACAGAATAGAAAGGTCTCATCTAAGATATAAATTGAGTTAGGCTGGAATCCTTGAAAAAGAAACTCTTTCTTTCCTTAACCCCTGTTTTGCATTTAATGGCAAAAACAAGATTAAAAAATATGCTAACTAACTCTATAAACCACTGCCTTCTCCACGTATGGCTGGCCAGGTCTCCAGTGCCATGACTGACTCAGAGATGAACTCATTGCTAGAGTAATTTTCCTCATAAGACTGCTTCCATCTTACTTTTTCCAGCTGTGAAGAGTTAATTTTGTCATTAAGAGTTCACCACAGTGCTTTTTTCTAATCCTGCTGATCTTTGATTTTACTCGTGTTGTCAATGGGTGTTTGGTATCACAGAAGACCATTTATGGTGATACTATATATACAATTTGCTTTTGTATCACTTCTTTTTTTCTTTTTTCCTTTCTTTTCCTTTCTCCCCCTTCCCAGTTATTAATCAATCTTTATCTCAATCTACAAGTTTTTTTCTCAATTTTGCCCCTCCAATTCTGCCCATCAACCCACTGCTGGGGAGTGAATGAGGCTGGGTGGCAACTTAATTGCCAGCTGGGGTCAAGCCATCACAAACATAGTGGCCAGAGTAAGCTGTGCAGTCCTGGATGTTATTGAGACCTCGCTGGACAAAACCTTGAGCAACTCAGTCTGACTTAAGAGCTGATCTTGTTTTGAGCAGGAGGTAGGACTGAAGATCTCCTGAGGTCCTTTCCAGTCTCACTGGTTCTGAGATTCCATGTTTTGCAGTTATTGTAAATCAAATGTAGGGGTGTGCGTTACTAACAGAGAGAGGTGATACTAACAGACAGAGCTGATCACAGATGTCTAATAGTCTAAACAACTAACTGTTGGAAAAAGCCCCAAACAGACAGACATTTAAGCAAAAGCCTCAGTGAAAGTGGGAGCCTTCTAGATTACTGTTTAGCTAAGGCACAGAAAACCATAAAATAAAGAAAATACACTCAGCCAAGAGTCTCTGAAAAAATTATCACATCATTTTTAGCGGGGCAATAAGGTTTAGAAGTGAACAGATCTTTAGAAGAACAAAAAATAATAAATAAGACTCTTCCTTCAGTTATCCCTCTCCTAAGAAGAGATTCGATGTTCAACAAGAGAGAGAAATGATTTGTCTCACAGATTTTTTGCTTTGACCTTCATCAGGACTCTGTATCTAGCAAAGCTTACTTAATCTCTCCTGTTCCTCCCAGTCTTCACTTTTGTTTCCTAGTCTTGTTATGCTTGTCATTTCTTCCTGCTCCTTTTAAAAACGAATAGATATTTTTTTCTATTTCTGCACCTTACAGAGATTCTAAACCACTGAGGTCCAAGTGTTCAGGTCTGGAATGCAGTAAGGGCTGCTCTGTCTTGTATAATCCTTGTTTTAGGGACACATTTTGACATTATGAAATAGTAGTTTTGGGTGTGAATGCTCCCCAGATAATCCAGCTAAGTAATACACATAGCTTATTTTTAACCAACAGCCTACTTTGTGCATTTTAATGATCACACCTCAATTTAGTTAGTGTTGCTTTATTTTTTTTCATCTCCAGATGTTCCTGAATTTCTTTTACCTGTATTTTCAGTTTTCTGGTCTCTTCCAAACTTTGTTTTTCTGCTTCTAGTCGCTCTCTCTTTCTCCACTCAGAGGCATTCTCATACTGCATTCTTTCCAGCTGGGAAGGTTCAGGGTAGAAGGAAGAATAACCAAAAGAGGAAAAAAAAAGAAAGAAGAATAATCTGATTAAAAGCCCCTGTTTTTTGCTGGGTGAGGCTAATGGCTTCACCTCAGAGTGGTGGGCAACTTAGAAATCAGTCCAAGGTGTAAGTTTTCCACATTTCATAAAGTTAAATACTTGAATTTGAAAAGAAAATAACCAAGACAGTCAATTTTTCATCAAATGTACCTTTATAAAAGTAAAGTATAGATAACTTTTTAATGCAGTAACTGGCAACAAAATCTTATTATTTTCCTGCTATTTATGGAAAAATAGTATTAAAAAAAAATTAAAATGTTTTAAATAACATTAAGACTGATTTTGGCTTGACAATGTCGAAGTTCTTTTTTTGTTCTCCAAAAGACAAAAAATTGGCCTGTTTTTACTCTGTTTACAATTTGGAAGGATTCTAATAAATGTTCATTAAACTGAAGAAGTTTTCTGAGAACTAAAGTTGATGGTTTGATAAAAATAGGTTGACAACATTGTGAGGCACTTCATTGAAGAAACAGAATATCTGTGCCAACAAGGCTTTAGAAAGAGCCATAGGGTGTGATTTTTCAGTTTGATTGGTTACTTTTATTCTAAAATCACTTCTTGGCAAATAATGAAAAGGTACTGAATGTGGGGCAAAGAAAATGAGCTGTTACAGCACAAGAGAAACATAATCCTGACCCTGTGAATAGTAACAGTGTGATTATCCACCTAAATCAAATTGAAAACTTTTCTATTTCCACCTTATTTCTGAGTAAATAAAAACAATTAGAAACCCAGTTCAGGTTTTAAGAGGACGGTAAGAAGTTATTGTTCCATTCTGCCCTGTGCTGGTGCGGCCTCACCTCAAGCACTGTCTGCAGTTTTGGGTACAGGTCATCAAAGTGTTAGAGTGGGTCCAGAGTGACAGACTACAAGTTGCTAACTCCAATGCACAAGTAAATGCTTGATGCTCACGTGTTCTTAATGAGGTCTTTAAAACCTATCCACTGAATTTCTGTATAATAGCTGGAAATTAAGGAATTACATACCTCTATTTACAAACAAATATTATTTCTTCCCCACCAAAATTATGCAAGTTGTTTGAATACTGTCTACTGGACTGCAATCACAAGCTCCATATTTTTTCCTAAATAAGTATGCAGGCAAATTTATTATTACAAGTATCCTTGAAAGTTCTGGATCATGAGAAACCCTGTCTTCTTGCAGAGCATCTGCCAAAATACAGAGCTGAAATTCTAAGCCTAAAAGTTCGCCTTTTCAGACTGTTGACACTAATCAATATAAATTCATTTTTGTCAGACTTCAAATAGAGAGAAATCACAAAACTATCCAAGGTTGAATTTCAGTTAAGAAATTAAGCAGAAGATGATGATCACATGAAGATCTGATGTCAAAGATAAATTTATTTACCTCTGTCTGTAAAATTTCAATTCATTGTGCCCAAGATGTCTACAAGCTCCAATTATGTCATATTTACTTATTTAACTATCCTGACTTCAGCTGGGATAGGGGTTCATTTTCTTTGCAGTAGCTGGTACAGTACTGTGTTTTGAATTTAGTATGAGAATAATGTTGGTAACAGAGGGAAACTTTCGTTATTGCTGAGCAGTGCTTACACTGAGTGAAGGTGTATTCAGCTTCTCGTACTGCCCTGCCAGCAAGGAAGCTGGGGCTGCACAAGAAGCTGGCAGTGGACAGCTAACCCAAAGCAGCCACAGGAATATTCCATTCTATATGATGGTCCTGTGTGGAACTCCAGATTCTGATTTATAAAGAAAAGTGACAGCTTAAGAAAAAAATTTTCAATGTAAAAAGAAAAGATCTTGAAATCTTTAATTTTCTCTTAAAATGTGAATATTTTCCCTTCATAAAACGTCTGCACAGACTTGCACTGAATTTTACTTTTTAATAGGAAGACCAGAATAATGGTGGAAGCATAGAATGAGGTCAAGGTAGTGTCAATGAAGTGGATAATTTCAAAGGTGAATGGTGGAAATGAAGTACAGTGTACTGACCTTTTGAAACTTGATAATTACATCTTAGAGCTAACCTACACCATTTTATGACTAACAGGAAAGGCAGAACCACAAAAAAACCAGACACAAAAAAAGAAACTCCACCTTATAAAGTTCATTAGCAGGAAAATCTTAATGCTCTTGTTGAGTTTAAAGCAATATAATAGTGGTTGAGGTTCCAAAAGTTTTATTGAAACAAGTTTTTTTCTTCTTCCCTTAGTCAAGAAAAGATACAAAAGGATGAAAGACAATAATTAAGGTGTAATGAATGCAAAAAGAAAGATGATGAAGAAGAAACATAACAGTCAACCTGATTTCAGACAGAAAACAGTAGAAATTCCACACCTCCTTCAGCTTTCGGGTTTTTTTTTTTTT
>VZRN01006082.1:1826331-1861144 GCA_013397935.1 Dasyornis broadbenti
TTTCCTAAATGCAAAGATTTGGGAAAAGGTAAGAAAGTGTCTTTAGAGAGTTATTAGCTTCAGCTTTTTAAAAGAGGCATTTAAAACAGAGAGGGACAGAACACAAGAATTATGTTAAAAAAACCCTGTAGTTTTGGCCTGATCTGACTTGACAAGGATATCAGAAATGAAAAAATGTCAATCCAATCAGAAATTCTCCCTGAAAAATTTTTCTTTTACGAAACTGGCATTTTCTTGACCAAAAGCATTTTCCAAGAAAGATTATCTACACATCTCAAATAAAAGCTGATTTGACTGACAATAGAAGAGTTTTATTTATTTATTTATTTTATTTCCAATCTGAACCTTATATGACCACAGCAAATCATTAGCTTCTAATGTTATCTGTCTTTATACTAGGAATCTACAGTCAAGCCAAATAAGGCCTACAGATTTGTGACCCAGAGAGGCAAGAATTCCTATTTAAACTAGTGACCTCTGGCAGCCTCAGTCATGTACAAATGTAAAACATCTGCTTCAGTTTGTGCAGATCAAAAATGAAAATTTAAAATCAGTATGCTTTTGTTTTTGACGTTAAAATGACTATGCAGGGTTTTTGTCATGTTCCACAGCAAGATAAATGAATATATATTTTCAAGATTCTTGACATCCTCACTGTATTGTGCATGGAGGTAATTTCCATTCCTCTGTGCTACAAATTATTCTACAAAATTTAAGCAAGTGGTGCATTGAATTGAAAATTTAATAAGCCACAGGTTGATTATGAATTACGGACCATGGCATCCTTCTAATAAAGAAAACCTATTGAAATAACTGTAAATCTTTATAAAGTAACAAATGAATTTGATTCTTACAGATTTCTTACCCACAGTTACTCAGAAAACTCAGCACAAGAAGCAAATTTTCCTTTTCTGTAACTCAGAGAGGAACACTGTCTCTCAAAAAACATCATCTCCAACAGCCTTTTCAAAGTCAGAGCCAAGAACTCAACAGTTGTGCAGTTTTACCAACCATCTTCCAAGTTATTACACATTGACAAGAAATGCAAGGACAGAGAATCTGCCAATTCACAGTGGTAGCTTTGTTAATTTATGAGATGTCATCAACTTCTAAAGTACAGAATGTGCTTCAGCTGCTAGAAGGAATGGCAAACATGCAGTTTCCTTGAATATGGCACCTAGGTAGATTGGATCAAATGAATTGAAAACCAAGCTCTGCCTGAGGAGCAAGCAAAAATCAAGCAAAAGCATCACTTTTCTTCATTGAAGTCATTGTGAAATATCATTACGACTCTTATCATAACTGGGCCTGAAGATATTTTATCAATGGTCTAAAAGCAATGGTATCAAGCACTTGAAGATAGTCTCTCAGAATAACTGGGAGAAAAAAAATGTCTCTGTTGAAGGACCAGGAAAAAACTCATACAGGCAGAAGCATCTACAAAGAGATGATGAATCTGGTTCTCTTAAATCACTTTCAGTTGTAATTCAGCCACATCTACAGAAGTTGGGAAGATGGCAATGGTTCCATTCCACTGCACATCTCCCTTTGACTAAAGTGTAAGAGGAAGACAGATTTCACATAGGCAAGACGATCATGTGCAAGTGGATAGGAAGCAATTCCAAGAATCTTTGTTACTTGCAAAAGAACCCCTGTTTTGTTGGGGTATAGGGGAGCGAGTTTGGTTTTTTGGATTTTTTAGAAACTACTTTCTATTTTTTATTTGTTTTTAGATTTTTATTGGTAGAAGTCTGTAAGAACATGAAAACTTCCAAAGCTCTCTAAGGCCTGAAAGAAAACTCATCAACTTTCCTGCTTCCGCGATCAGCACTGCTGTGCACAGGTGTGATGTTTGCTGGCAAGAAAATTATTACTTAGCATATATGACACTGGGCAGTTTTGCAACGATTATTTACCATATATCTGACATCTTCTAGAATTTTTTTCTTTTTTCATCTAAAAGAGAAAATGAAAGACTACCAGAATACATAGCACTCCTTACTCAGGAAAGGGAAGACAAATGTTGGCTACCATTTCATTTGACAAGTGCTTCAATACAGGAAAAAAATTGACTCTGTTTTTTCCTTATTGTGAGCAAGTCTGCCAAGAACACCATTTAGTCCATCAGCAACTATACTGAAAGCATGATAAATGTTATTGTGCCTGACCATATCTTGAGACACCAAGCCCAGCAACAAATTGAACTTTTTAATGAATGGTTATATTCATAACAATGCTGAGCACCAGCATATTTAGTAATCAAATATTTCTTCCTTCTGGTTCTACTCAAATGCTTAAGTCTGCTGCAAGCTGATATCATTGCACTATGCTGATACTAGATGGAAAGTTGCTGATTTACCAGTACCTTTTTCATCTCCCCTTGTCTGCACATGGAGAAAACTCTTTTGTGTGTATGACTAATTTAACAGAAGAGATTTATTCAGGAATATAAGTTGTCCATAGATACATAAGAAGCTTTAAGCATGAAACTTTACAACAATCAGAAATAGTATACGCAGAGAGGAATAAATAAGTTCAAAAATAAGAAAATAGTGAGGTGGAGAAAATTACGTTTGATCTTACAGATCTTTCATTCAAGGCTGAATCTGGCACTGCTTTTATCAGTTTCTTGTAAGCTCAGTTTCACATGCACTATGTATTACATTAAAATTAGCACCTCATGTTCCGGGGAATCTACTATTCATTCAAGGAAAACACATTTTCTATGAATGCCTACCATAGAAAATTATCCATAATGCCTATCCAAAATTTTCATTTTACCAGTTACTAGTAAATAATTATATTCTTCAGAGGAACCACCTTAACCTATCTAAAATCACTAACCTATCTAGTGATTTGAGATCACTAAAGAGAATACCAACACAGTATGCATTCAGCATTCATTTCTACTTTAAAATTGTAATGGGTTTTTGCGTTTTATCTCATTTTAAACAAGACATGTTTACATTTTTCATGTGGAAAAATTAAGCAAGATGACTAAACAAACACCAGAAGTTTCTTGCAGTATCACAGAATGGATAAGGTTGGAAAATACCACAGTGGGCCATCTGGTGAAGTAAGGTATGTTAGCCTTCTTCACTGTAATTACAGTTCATAACAAGACTGACACTGGTGGAATGTCCAAACTACCAGTGTCTACCAAGTTGTACAGTGCTGCTTATTTAGTCAACATTTTCATGCATCAAAAGCAATTTCAAAAATTACATAGGAAAGAAGTTAGAAGTAAAAAGGACTGCTAGAATGAAGATATATAAACACATGCTGTAAATAAAATATCTGATAACCATAAGATGTAAGGACAATTTTGTCAAGTAGACATTCTTGTAGGCTTTCCAGAAAAGCATGAATGTTTGAATGAATGTCTAAAAACATATGAGAGCATGATTATTTTTTCAGATACATTTTGTGCTGTTCTACTATTCTCAGTGTTCTACTGAGACATAAGACAAATGCAGCCATTTGTAGGCTGTCTTGGAAACAGAGGGAATTTCACCTGTGGTTTAAAGCACACAAATACAAAAATGCCAAAATCATAGCCAGGCAAATGTCCACATGTCCTGATCAACCAAGTTACTAATGCACATGAAAGATGAACCAACTACTTTATTATCTTCCAGAACCACATTCAACAACCTGTAGTTCAAAAGGCAAACCTCCTACACTACCAGTCCACAGAAATATGTGTAATTTTTATTATGAGTAAAGTGTATTTCAGCTGAGGGAAGCACAGAACAAAATTATTCCTTCATTTTCCACAGGAAAATATATGCTTGATTATTATGAGCAATAATGCATCTTCTATGTGAAAATTTACATAGTGAAAAGAGTAAAAATAATAAAAACTAAACATCAATATCTTTACCTACCTTTCTAATTAAAAGAGAGTATAAGCCTCATCTCAGTGTTTATTCTTGATGTAGCTTTGTCTCCTATTTGCTAATATAAATATCTCAATATTTTACCACCATTTCTGGTTGGGGACCCCTCATATTGAAAAAAAGCAGGACACATCTTTGCATACCTTAAAATAAAATATTTGGGTAAGAACAATTCCACAATCTTGTCATTACTATTGACATTAACTGAATTTCTAAGCAGCCTAGATGAAATCTCTGCAGGTACATTCTCCACGTTGAAGCTGAAAGCACTCTGGTTTAAGTTTCTTTCTCACTTTCTGGGCATCCTCTCAGATATCATTGGGGGACTTATAGGAATCCTGTGAGATACTGCTGTATTCTGGTTCTTAAAATTATTAGAAGTGTCTCTGCCTGAATTATGGGGTAAACGAGACCACATGCCAAAGTCAATAGTATGGGTTTTATTTAATAGCAAATACGAGAGAGAGAGAGAAATAAAAAGAAAAAAAGAAGAGAAAGAAATAGAAAAGAGGTCAGGGGACAGAAAGATAGTGATAGAATTAAAGAAAATATCAGATACATGTGGGTATCAGCTGCTACCACATAAGAAACCATTGAGGTACCTGCCCCTTCACCACCAGAATCTTGTTTGCTGCATCTTAGACAGAATAAATGCCCCTACAGGAAAAATGAAAACCTAAATTTCTAAATTAGGAAAAAAGGTATGAAATCTATAATCTGCTCCTCCTATATTTTGACAAATTTGCCATAAGAATTAGCTTTTTTTTCTCTATAGCTTGTTTAGGAATATCTCTCAGTTAAAAATTTCCTATCAAGACAGTAGGATTTTTCCAGAATTTTCCTGAAATTTTCCTCTCTTCCCCCATAAGATGAATATGATAAGTAAGAGCTATTAACTTACTGAAAGAAACCCTAATTACAATTAAATTACCAATAATAAATGGTCCATCAAGTAATTTTTCCTTTAAAACCTTTACTGTTATTTAGAAACAAATACTCATATTCTCTCATTTTATATATACCCAACCCATAGATAATTCCATGCAGATAATATGGGCAACTGCAGAAGAACCTTATTTTCCATCTCTGGCTGGGACTAAGACCCTCACCTCTGGCTCACACGACAAAGGCCCTCACAGCACAGACCACTTGGCTGTCCTAACCTTCCTTGGACCACCCCAATTCCAGTCCCACTCCAACAACACCTTTAAGCATTCACTTTTGCTCAGCCCTAACCAAAACTTTTTATCTCTGTCTGGGGCAAAGAACTTCACTTCCAGATTTTCTGTCAGCATCTCTCACAACTTTGCCTGCTCTGTGTTTCTCGTTTTAGCAGTTGTTCACCTATATTGACCTCCTACTTCCATGGCTTGCTGTTTCAAAAGTAATGTTCATGGTATTAAAATGTACCAACAATTACATCAGAGCTCACTTACACAGATTCACCAACAAGATTCTTCACTATCTTACTTCAGTAATTTGACTCTGCAAATTTTCTAAGTGTCCCCTTTAGCTATGGTCTTTCAGACCATATCAGCTTTCTACTTGGGTTCAATTCTAGCCTACCTCATACTAACCACTTCCAAAAGTTTTCCCAGTTCCTGGAAATTGCCCGTAAGTCAAATACTTTTCATTCCTCCCTGTAAACATCTGAAGAGAGTGGCTTTCAGAGTAATTCCTGATTGGAGAAAAAAAAAGTTGAAGTATTGGTTCCAACATAATTCAAGTACTATTTACTCATAACCTAAATATTAGGCATCCTTTAAGTAGTGTTTGACTTGAAGGCTATTTTTTTAATAGTGACAAAACCACTCGGATTCAAGTACCTTCCGTACTTCCTGTAATTAGAAACAGAGACTGAATCTAAACTCATTTGAATGCACTGGGCATCTTTTTGCAGCATCCCTTGTACTGCAGGCTCTTCAAATTATCTTTTTGTTGTTATTGTTGTGTGTTTAGCAAAATATTGGTTCTTACTAAAGCATGACCTTACATAAAAATGGCATGTCCAAGGTGCCTATTTGCTATAGTCCTAAATGGAAGTGATGTTTAAGATGGGATTAATACGACAAAATTCTCAAACTACTTTTCTTTTTTTGTCTAGAGATGAACGTAGTAATTAGAGTTCTATCCAAGATTTATACAAATTAACATTTTACAGTGATTTATGTGAATTTAAAATGTTCTCTAATCTCAGTCAAGGAAATAA
The DNA here is from genome assembly GCA_013397935.1 of Dasyornis broadbenti. Taxonomy (NCBI): domain Eukaryota; kingdom Metazoa; phylum Chordata; class Aves; order Passeriformes; family Dasyornithidae; genus Dasyornis; species Dasyornis broadbenti. Next base: position 1,832,440 of record VZRN01006082.1, read on the forward strand.
TTCACATTTCAGATAATCCCTTGGAGAATAGGAGAATACTGCTTGAAATTTTTAAGGGACACATGTCAACTAAAACTCTCAAAGCTTGAAAAGCCATCACTCATGTACAGCGCGAGAATTCCAGTGTACTAACAAATGACTATTTCCTTTTGCTACTGTGCAAGGAAAGGTTGAATTCTTAATCCAGGGAATAAACAAGTGAAAATTCCCATATTAACTAATAATCCACTGATTTATGAACTGTAGCTCCAGTCAATTAAAAAAAAATCAAAGATAAAAAGCCCCCCACATTTTAATGTTTATGTTTCACCAGAAAGCAAGAGAAAACTCGAGCTCTTGACATTTACACCAAAAGGTTTGATTTGTTTGCTTTACAAACAGTAGCATGCTTTTCTTGCCGTTGATTGGATTATGACAGAACACAACAGGGTTGACAGTGATAATAGAATAAACAAACTGTGTTAAAAATCCTAAATAATGGCAAAGATTGTTTTAGGCACAGGGATTACAGCAATTATTTTTCTTAACGTAATTTGAAATCTCAAAGGGCAGCTGATTTTGAGCAGTTTTAAGCAAAATAATCTGAAGCAAAGAATGAACTTTCATTCCTTAATTTTTCTCACTGACACTTTAGCTTTATGGGGCAGGAAAGAAAAAAAAAAAGACTCCTCACTGTGTTCTGAAAGGTTTAATTCCAGATATTTTGGTTTATATTTCAAAAGAAGATATAATAGGTGCCTGCTGAGACTATTTTTTCTTTTAAACGACACTTGAAACTTATTAAACACTGCTTAATTCCATTTCGTCCAAATATTGTTGCAAGACTGAAGTTGCTCAGTTTAAGAGTTTTTATGATCTGCATTGAGTTTACTTCTGTTACTAGTGTTCTTATCAGTGGGAGGGGACCATGTGTGTTTGTGGCTTCATGGTTGTTTTTCCTACACAAACCTAATACTGTAAGCTTCTTCCCAAAATAAGGAACACAGCCTAACCCCTGCGAGAGCTGAGACTGACTAAGGCAATTTTTTTTTTTTTTTAATATCAAGTTGAAAAAACAGATTTGTCAGTTTGTATGTCTGTGAGTAGAAATAGATATACAGACTTCACTTGAAGCAAAAATGAGCTTCTGCTCTATGGGAAGAAATGACCAATTAAATTTTTATTCTTAACTTTCAGAGCAATAATGATTTATATATCATTTACAGAAGATAATTTTTATATTTGGTGTTTTTACAGATAAACAGCATACAAATTAAATTACGCTCCAGTCTATAACAGCTTGGCTGCCTTTACTTCAAAGTCTTATCTACTGCTGTGTGTTTAGTAACACTGTTAGTTATTATTATTATTCATAATTAATTTAGGGACTAGAATGTCATAAGCCACTCTAATAAGTACTGCAAAAGAAAGATGATAACCCTCCCTCAAAAAATACAGGGTTTTGTCACAAGAAGATGAATGCAGACATGCAGAAAATAATCTGGAAAAAAATAAAGTAAATAGCGCAATGGGTAATACCTCTTTCCATTTATTTATCTATTTATTTATCTATTAATTTATTTATGAAGCTTTATTTGCTGTACAGAAGGTCAATAACTATCTCGTTTCCAACCAGTTTCAAAGCCAACTTTCCATCCTCATTTTACATTTCTGAATTGAAACAAATGTATAGCTAAATAAGGAACTGTCAGGAAAAAGAAAAATCGATAATGGTCAGCATGATTAGTAAACACTCAAAGCAAGTTCTAATTGTCCTTAGTCTCAAGAGTTTCCTAGAGTGTATTGGCATTACATATTGCAGATCAGAACACTGTTCAACCCAATTCACAAGAAATTATTGCATTAATGGTATTAAAGATATAACAAGAATGCTAATTGATAGATTGGAAAATAAAATACTAACTAAACTTATCTCAGTTTACAGTACATTTTTTGATGTAACTGCTAATGAATCGTATCAAAACCACATCAACAACAGCCGCAGTCAAAGCCTCCCCTTTTAACTTAGGCACTACACAAGTTCATTTTTCTTACAGATGAGGACTGTTGACTTTTCAGATTAATAGTCAAGGGATGCTGGGAATAGGATGTTTCCTGTAACTGTAGGTTTCTACAAATAAATACATGTCAGATTACTAGAATACTAAATAGTGCAAAACCACACTAGAATTTGTAATCATTACTTTCCCGTACGAGAAGCAATCCATACCAAAATGTTTAATTAAAATTTGCAAGCCTGATTGGACATAATATTAAATGTCCAGGAAAATCAAGATGGCATCAAGGTTCTTTGATGAGTACCAGACTATTACACCAATGTTACTGAAAATGCAGGTAAATTGCACTATACACCCAATTCCAAAAGTTGCCATGTTCTGTTGCAGTGAGCTTTATCCTTAAACATTAACAACCTATGCTAAAAAGGGCAGATTAAACCAGTATTCAAACTTGTTTTCTCTTCTGAACTTTAAGGTCAACAGGATGCAAGAAACAGAGGAGATTACTTTGTTAAACAAATTTAAAAGTGTTGTGTTGCTTAGACTTCAGGTAAATATAGTATAGAACATTTCTCCATATAGCTCTCCTTTCAGAGTAAGAACCTGAAATATACAGCTTTAGACACCTGATCTAGACAAGCAATTATGTAAGATAATTTCTATAGAGCAGTGGTCTGGTGACAAGTGCCAGTAACAATAGTTTTACTATTTTCCATACAGATTACATGATATGTCCTCTGTTTTATCTGAGCCATACCCTCAATAGTACATTGTATTGGTATTCTGAAGTTATAAAAGTCCCTGAAGAACCCACTGTTACAATTCTTAATCACCTGTTACTACACAGTTTAAGAACTGATCAGAAGTTCATTGACATCAGCAGATTTCTCATTCACTTCAAGGTATCACTCATGCTGTTACTCAAAGAAATGTGCAGTACTTCACTGATGTAAGCAAGGAAAGTTTTGTGACTGTATCCAAGCAAGAATTGATCCAAAGTTCATTGACATCAGCAGATTTCTCATTCACTTCAGGGTATTGCTCATGCTGTTTTTTACTCAAAGAAATATGCAGCACTTCACTGGTACAAGCAAGGCAAGTTTTGTGACTGAGTCCAAACAAGATAGTCATTAATTTTTCCTAAGATTGAATCCTTTGTGTGAAAGTAATCTGAAAATGTAATGCTTCAGCAGAACAGCACTTCAAAGTAAGATGGTTCTCTCTACGCAAGTAGTCCAAAGAAGAAATTTCTATTACACATTAAACAGAGGAAAAAATAGAGCAGGGAAAGGAAATAAAAAGGAAGGAGTAGTAGGAGGTTCTCTTCTTTTCCTACCTCCCATGAAAGAAATACTTCTTTGTTAAAGAAGTATTGTATAGTCTTGTACATGTTGTATATGTTATATTTCTTGTATTGTATAGTAAATCGTGTGTATGTTATAGCTAAGTCAAAAAGGAAATTCCATTCCAGCAGCCACAAGGAAACAATAAGTCTGACATTTTATTTCACACATATAAGTTAGGAAGCAAAGTAACCATCCTGCAAGTTGTACGAACATAACTGTCCTAGACAGCAGGCATAAAGCTGCACTAATTCTAACATTGGAAGTTTAGGCACTTTCTTTATTTGACAGAATGTGACAAGATCTTTTAAAGCCATTGGAAACTTAATTCCAGTTTCTCATGTGTTTTCCCTTCAAAAGCATGCAAAAAACTACTTAATCCATTTAACATATAGTAAACCTGAAACTCTAGATTACTACACAGCAATGGATTTCACTAGCCTTTAAGGCTTGCACAGACTTCTGCCTCAACATAGGCAGTGATTCCTAACAGTTTTGCTGAATCCACAATAGAAACTCTTCATAAATAAAAAGGTGTTAAATCCCAGATGAATAGGGCACAACTAATGCATTTCGCATTAGCATTGTGACAAGAGCTTGCAAGGTTATAGGGCTAGTTTCTACGGGAAGAAGAAAAAAAAAAAAGAAAAAATAAAAAAAATCTGAGAGATATGAATTTGTTGTGGCTGCCCCCCACCCCCCAAAAATAAAGCCTTTTTTAAAGTAGGAATACCAAATATTTGACATGTTTAAAAAAGAGCATTTTATTTTCAAAAACAATGGAAGAAAATTATCTAGGGCTATTTTCCCAATCAAACCTCCCCTCAAATTAGATTGTTAATTTTTAAGTGACATGTTGCTATCCTCATCCAGGTAAGGATAAAAAAAAAGAAACTACATCACTAAGAGCAAAATGCTTGTACCTTTAATTCAATGTTGTTAATGTCAGGCATCAAATTCAATTTTCTACACTCTACCTGTTGTTACATTTAATTCTTTAGTGGTCTGTTAATTTTTTAAAGCAATTTCAGCCCAGGTTGATTTTATGCAGATGAATAAAAAACAAGCCTACTAGCAGAAATATCTACTTTAACAACAAACTAAGTGAATGCTAAAATATAATATTGAAAGGCAAAATCAGAATGTTTAAGCACATATTAAAAATTAGATCTTAAAAAGCCTTTTGTTGTTGTTTTTCTTTAAACTATACACTGCAAAGAATTTCTGACAGAGAATCATATGGTCAACTGATCATAGTAATACATTATTAAGAAGCAACTTTGTCATAATTTTGGGCTTTTCAGTCTGAACCATGAAAAATTCTTTTCATTAAAGATGCAATCATAGAATCACAGAACGGTCTGAATTGGAAGGAACCTTGAAGATCATCTAGATCCAATTCCCATGCCCAGGGCAGGAACACCTTTGTTTATCTCTAGGACCAAGATTGCTTCATGTACACAAACACACAGACAGATACACACACGCATATCTATAAGTGTGTGCATCTGCATATTCCTCACTCTTCTTCAAAACATTTCATCACCAAATTATACTTCTGCCAGTGGCAGAACAACAGACTAAGCAAACCTCCTCAAATGATGCCATTTTGGCATGGTATTCCTTTCACAGAAAATCTGTCTGCCTAGATATATTTCAGTATGCACATACATGTTTGTTCTAAACGTTCTTTCTCACAGAAATAACTTTTCATCTTTCACTTGTAACAGCATGTCCTTAAATAAAAAATAAACAAAAAAGGAATCCTGGTCTTTCTTGGTATTTTCGTTGCATAATATGTAATGAAGACTGAGGAAATATTGGCAAGTAAGACTCAATAGAGTTTAAATATTTTGTCTGAAATCAGTATGGGGGGGAAAAAAGTCAATGAAACAGTAGACTTTTCCTGCACTTTCCAAATTAGATTTGTGGGAAAATAAACATCAAATGGAACCTTGATGTTATGCAGCATGACAAATTATATTTTATGTTGGACACTAAGAACATTAAGTACGTAATTTCCAGAGATAAAACTAAAGATGAACGGGGACCTGATTTGTGAAAACAGTGGAAAGAATAGTTAACTCCTTGCAAGAATTGCTGCTTAAGCAACAATACAGAATTCTTACCTTACTCTCTAACCACCTGTCAGTTATTGCAATTTACATAGGAAAAAGATGTGTATATCAAAAGTAATTTTTAAAGTACTCATATGAAGATATGAGTCAGATGTGTAGCACCATTTTCATCCCTTTTCACTCAATCTGAAAATCACACCAGCCTCTCAAACAAATGAAGCATCGAGACCAGTAAGGAACACTTTAAATTCTAGAGCTAGCCCAAAAATAATGAGGTTTTATCACAGAAAAATTAACTTCACTGAGATTCCATTCTATAAAGTCATTTACATTCTCAAATAATTCAGATGTTTACAGAAAATTGCCTAATGATATTTTAAATCTCAGCCTTGAGGCTTCTGTTATCAAACCATAAAAATTCCTTTAGCACACTAAACCAGACTACTGGCTATTCTTCAGTATATAAAAGCACCATAAAATTAATGTTTTGGACATAATTTTATTCTTATGATAGCCATGCAAAGTACACAACATTTCTGTACATTTAGGTGAGAAATTAAACAGAGATATTCACAGTAGCTAGTATAACCATTCAGGACACTGGTTTATGTCTGATAATTATTATGCTTTCTGCAGGATTCAGGAGACAAACAGAAGGCATTTTTTGAGTCAGGTGAAGAGTATGGGACAGAATGGATGATTTTATATGTATCCAAATTTCCTATAATATAATAAGACTATCGCTATTTCTATTTCATATATGTATTAAGTGAATGAAAAAAGCAATTTCAGGAGAGCAGCTCTGTAGCACCATCACACTGTAAGGTAATTTCAGCATGAAGATTTCTGGAGAAGGCAGAAATCATGCAGTTTTTAACAAGATCTACCTGATAACAACCTGATGTGAGCCTCACATCAGTGAAGCTTCCTTCACCTGGGAAACAACAGGCAGGGAAGCATTCACAATCTCTTAAGGAAAGTAATGTTCCTAAGTATAAATACCTAGATTGCTGTAATATAGAGTGTAAAACATCTATATACTGAGAGAGAGAACAGAAAACATTTGTTTTAAAAAATGTTTAAGGATTTTTTTTGGCTCTACAGCAAAATCAATAGCTTGTGGCTTACCTTCAATTATAAAAAAAAAGAGGAAGAAGAGAAATGTCTCTACCAAATACACAAAATGCTCATTTAGCCTGTTTTCCTTTTTATCTAGGTATACTTTTTCTATCACTGCTGTTCTGAAAAGATTTAAGTACCAATTAGTGTAATTTTGGCCTCTCATTCTACAAACTGGGATAGGAATTTCCCTCATTAACTACCAAAACACTAGATAATGTAGAGTAAGAGCCCATTCTGTACTTCAGCTAGCTGAAAATTCTTTTAAAGAACACAGAAACCACTGCCTGTAGTGTAAGCATTTGTAAGTCTACAGTGCACACCAGTGGAATTTAGTAGTACATGCATTCTTCCACTATTTTCAGTATAACGTAAATTTGTTTTGTAAATATTCTACCTTATTTAAGTCTTAAATGAACAGAAAACCACATCCTTCAGGAATATAAAGACAGACATAAAATTTTGAGGAAGATTTGCAATGTGTATAAAAAAGAATGTTTTATTGTACATAAAATAAAATGATCATTCTAAAACGTGAAACTTCAACAGTCTTGCTCACTCCAATTCTGTGTTTACAAATATCAGGGTGACACACCAAGGATTTCCTCTGTCTTTCAGAGTCCAAAGACTTAACTAAGTTTCCTGATAAACTTTTTGTGTTTCTCAGACTGGTTGGTTAATTGATCTGTAAACTAAACTCTATGTGACAAAATTGGATACCCCATTCCTGGGGACATTCAAGAAGCAATGCTATGGATGTCAAAATTTTAGTGCTCTTCAGAGAACTTAGAGGTTCTTAGTTTTTCCAACAAATTTACTTTAAACCCAAGTATATCTAATGTCAACACCCTTTATTTACTCAATAGTCTTACAGAACGATCCTTGCCTTTCAGAGGATTTTCATGCAAACACAACAAGTGTAATTTCATAGTGAGTAATTGCTTTCCTGTTTTTAAAATAACAAAGTGTTTTACAATTAGTAATGGGAGAACAGAATTCTTATAACAGAAAATTATCAATTACAACACCAAATGCAACTTTCTGTTGCATCTGTTAAATTGGTCTAATTTATGACCCCAAACAGGACAAGTTCAATGCTAGTGTCACACAAGGCTTCCTCTAATGCCCATGTTACTATGAACATAAATCGCCACTTCACTACGTTTTTAAACTAACTGAATACATTGAAAACTTATTTACAATTTCCAATTTGATGCATAAAGGATAATTTTTTAAAACAATGATTATCAAGATCACCAAGGCTTTCCATTTTTAGTTTGTTCCAAGGTGAGTGAAAACTCGTCTTTTAACGAAAGTAATTAAAGAATGTAATTAGTTATTGGGAGCACTAACAATCAAGTCTTGGCAGCTGTGAAGTTTCCAACATTCCACAAAATCTCTCCAACTTCCCAGAGGCTAGAAGAGCTATCTATTCCTAAAAATGGTTTAATTTGCAGTGGCACTGTCACTTGTAAACCAAGCACTTTTTTTCACATTCACAGTGTGACTGTTAGGCAATCTATCAAAGGAAATAGCAGATCAATTTAGTCAAGGATATGAAAATAATCTAGATGTAATGGCTGATCTGCTGTTAATCTAGAAATTCCTTTGTTATTTAGTATTTCAAGCGTATATTGGAATCAGATTCCATGCTTTGCCTAGTACATGTCTGCACTTTCCTTTATTCCATTTTCAAATTTTTCACCAGCAAAAATCTTGTATGGTGTTCCAGCATCCACTTCTCAACAGTAATATGTAGTGAGTGATATTCACCATAGGTGTTGTCAACACACAAAGTTTGGTTTATTTCAGTAGAGGGAGAGTTTCCACTTACAAAAAAAATTCCCCACTAATACAAGTAATTTCATTCACATTAGTCAGATTCATCCAGATCAGTGTTTTTCTGCAATTAAAAAATTAGATTTATATTGTAAATCTCAGAAGATGAACTGAGTGCTCAAAATATAACTCCTGTTAGCAATTAAAGCAATTGAACATGTTCCCACGAAAAAAGCAGCAACACATATATGTAGGCATGGACATGCATAAATATTATCTATCAAACTCCAATGAATTCTCAGCAAGTTTTTACTTCCTGTTGTACTATTCCTGATGACAGGGCCATAAAGTGTTACATAAAGACTACATTTCTTAAGCAAAACTATTAACTAAATCCAGACTTCCTCTGTTTTGCACAAGTATAACAAGCTAAAATCCTACTTAATGAGCAAGCAGAAAATAAAGAACAAAAATCTGAAGGAACTCAAATATGAGAAATAGATGTTAATTTGTTGCTATGTATGCTCATCTGTGAAGGAAATTCCATTTAAATATGCATCACCTATTAACTGGAACTTGAGATTTAATATGCTGCTTGCAATATTTTCCAGAACATGAAAGAAAACTAATTATTTCCTAACACCAATCCTACATAACTAGGTAATGTTTTCAAATTACTCTTTGAAGGCTGATCTTCTTTGTGAAAGTACAGCGCTTTCTGGCATCAGGCAACCAAGAGTGCCCTGCTGAGCTATATCAGTCTCCTGACACATCTACCTATTCTCCTGAGTATTAGGACAAACCTTTATTGCACTTGGAAGATTCTGTATTCCAAGACCTGACAGCTTTGGTTGAATCCTTTTTTTTGTCCTGTGTCAGAGCTGCCTTCCATGGGATCCTTCCCAGCAGTTCCCTGACTAAGCCAATATCCTGCTCTCCTTAGGTTCAGGATCTGTACTCTGCTGCTCGTCTTTCTTCTTTCAGGACTACCAACACTGCTCTTTCAAAGTTACCACAGATGAGGAAGTTATTCATCATCACATCCCCAGATAGTTTCCTTCATATTAGTTAACAGCAGATCCAGCTATGCATCACCATTTGCTGGTCCTCTGAATACCTTCGATAAGAATTTATTCCTGAAACCCCACTGAAATCTCTTTGATTGTAGCAGCCACATTGCCTTTCTAGCAGCTGTACAGTCACCCATGAGAACTGGTGTTTACAATTCAGAGATATGAGCTCTTTAAACACCTTGTTTCCTCATCAGGTGGTCTGCAACAAACTCCTACTACGCCCTTACTAGCCTGTCCTCTGATCCTGAGTCACAAGTCTGATTACCCCCCAATCCTGCTGGAGACCTCAAAAGATCTAAGGGCAACTTCCATCCACTCAGCCCTTCCTTGCCAGTGTTTCTGGAAGTCTTTCACTGTACTCAGGTTGCATGAACTTGGCACAGTATTTGAATTGTTCCAACAATTTTGTAGTTCTGTAACCACATCCTGCTCTAACTCTCCCTGCATGTTTCCCAGGATGTGTGCATTTCTTTACCAACACTTGAGATGTGTCCCTTCACATTGTTTTATCATTCCTGAAGTCTTTCTTGCTCCTTTCAACCTGTACCCTGAGCTTTCCACCTGACCACCACTTCTTCATTTTCTTGTGGTCTGTAATCCCTCATTGCCTCCTTTCCTAGTTCAAAGCCCTCCTCGTTACATTACCCAGCTGGTAGGATCAAGGAGACAAGACCTGGGTCCCCACAACCTCAACTCCAGAGCCATGTGCTCATTCCCGGTATGCCCCCAGCTGCTGCCCATGGGGATGAGTAGTGTAGTAGTCTAAGGACCGGACAGACCTTGGCCATCCCTCTGGAATGTTCTGGATCCTGGCCCACAGCAAGGCACACAACCCTCAAAAAAGCAAATGGAGAACTCAGGGGTTTCTATCCCAACAGGAGCAAGCCTCCTACTACTGCCACTCACTGCTTCCTCCTGAAGTTAATGCACGGTTTGGATTAAAGCTGTCTCTGATCCCTCACAAGTCATGGCTTTCTTCTCTTCACTACCAGGTGTTTGAATCTTTTGAACTGCAGCTCTGGAAAAAGAGCCATCCTCCAGTTGCTGGAGAACATACATTTCTAGCCCTCCTACTGGGGGACTCTATTCACTGTGAAACTCACAGTCTCTGGCTGCCTGTCCTGTGTAGTTCAGACTTTCTTACCTCTGGGTCCCTGTGAAGATCCTGTTAATCTCCTCTTTCGCCTTCTGTGATCCTGCACAGCCTCACTTCAACACATTTCCTCAGCCAGCGTACACCTCTTGTTGAGGGACACTCTGTTCTCTTGGCTTCCGTCCCATAGGAAGGTATCAGGCACTGCCTGCAGCCCAAGGTCTGGGCACCTGCGCCCTCCCTCAGCAGCTCTGAGCTGAGATCTCTGCTGCCAGCAGCAGCACTCCCAGATGGTGGCAGGGACCATGTCCCAGGCTGTGCTGCTACAGCTGCTGCTGTGTCTTGTGCTTTCATTAGCATCTTCCCAGCCCCCTCCCTCACACATGCCACCTGGACAAGCTGGATAAGCCACCGCTCCCCACAGACACAGGATGTGTGCTGGGCCTGCCAGCTGCGCCTGAACTGATGGCTCTCCCCAAACCAGGAATTACTTCACTTGGCCACAGCTGAGATCTCAGGGGGTCCCCACCACCTCTGAGGATGCCGTCTCCCTCCTTGGCAGGTTGATACCCCCACCATGCCCACTTGGTAACACCCTGGGGTCTTCAGGGTGGCAGAGTTTCCCTGAACACCCCCGTGCCCCACATGAACCCCTCCTCCCTGAACACAAGCACTGCTGGACCCTGATCACGGATTACTGTACATCAGGGCCACCAGCCTCACCACACATGGGCATGGGGCACCAGAAGCTGCCTCCTCTGGCCATTCCTTTCCTGGAACACTGTGGAGCAACCCCCAGTTCCCCTCCCACAGCTCCCTAGCACCAGTGCTGCCATGGCAGCATCCAGGGCTGGGCTTCTCATCAGGTCCCTCCCATCAGGCTACACGAAATAAAAGTTGACAAGTGATGGATTTATCACATTCATAAACCCTGGACACAATTTTTCTCTTAGTTACAACACAGGAAATCAGAAGTCTAAATTTTCTTTTGTACAGCATGTGATAATAATGTACTGCTAACATACCCGCTTCAGACTTTCCAGCTTGGTTTGTCTCAGTTCTTCATATTTCCATTTCCAAAGAAATAATTCATTTTCCATCTTTTCCATTTCTTTCTCCAGAAACACATTCATTCTGAAAAAGTATTTTAAAATTTAGCATTGCTCAGTTCTAAAGCCAACAGAAGACAAATTACTTTGAATTTCCGTCTCATAGCTTGAGTTATATTTTGCTGTCTTTGTCAATGGTATATCTTGATTTTATTAAAAACTTCTATTATCATCATATGATTTTTCCAAGAGGTTTACCAAAAATAATAGCTAAAGAGAAAACAGAAATCCAGTAGTACAGAATGAAAACTTTAAATGAAATGAAATTTTGGGATAAACTGGAGAAAATTTGCCTTCAGTTAGTGGTTCAGGTCACCTAATTTACGGCAAGTTAGTGAAACTCTTCAGAGAAAAGGTATTACATCACTTGTATTTGGTATAAACAGAAGATTAAACACATATACAGGGGAAAAGATACACTATAAAGACAACAAGTACAGAAATAAAAAATGATTGATTTTAAATGTAAAAAAAAAATTAATAAAATATGTATATTTCATGTTTCAAGTATAATTGCTCTGGGAAGAAAATACCGGGAGAATTTCAGGAAAATGGATTATTTAGCTCAGAAGTACTATTATGCCTGTAGAATGAGAAAAATATTGAAATAGTTGAACAGAAAATTCTAATACTGGCAATTAAAGAAGCTGTTGCATGCCATAGTAGTTATTTTCTATCTAATGGAGGCTAATGGAATTTTTCAGCCTTTCTATTAAAGATGTTATTGCAAGGATGACTAGAATTATATTTTAAGGATATTTGGTTTAGAATTCATCTATTAAAGCAAAGTGTGTTGATGGAATTTGTCTGGGATATTTCTATGCAGCAGACTGCAGGCTTGCATAGAAAGAGCGAGAGTTGTCACCAACTGGGCTGGCTCAGGTCCTGGAAGCAATGTCAACTGCATTAATGAAGCAATCAACTTCAGTGAAATATCTTCTTGTTGTCTCTTATAACTAAAGCTAATGTTTTTGTATCAGGGATCACCTTTTTCTGCCTAGATTTAGCATATAGCACAGCTTATCTTAGCAAACACCTAGAACTCCCATAACATTACAGCAATAAAATAAACAACATTACTCAAAGAAAAGTGGAGCAAGATGTATTTCATGCATTTCAACTCAACAGTTTTTCTTCTAAAGTAATGGGCTATCGCATTGGAATGATATCATGACTTCATCAACAGTTTTTCTCTTAAAGTAATTGGATATTTCATTGGAATGATATCATGACTTCATCGGGAAACTAGGAGAAGTATTAAGTGGGACATTTAATACAGTAGAAAGTGAAAGCATGAAAGGTGATATCCTAATACTTTGAAAAATAGCCTTTTGACTGTACTGAATGCAGTGAAAGTCCATAGAAACGGTCTAATCTGAAAAGTAAGAGGAATGTCCAGTATGTAGTGCTCATTTAGAAGACACTGATTTTGTTTTATGTTACAGTACTTCTTACATGAGATCAGGTCCATCTGATACTACTAAATGAAATTATCCTGATTACATCAAGTTTACTATTCAAATAAAGAAAACAAAGAGTGGAAGAAAGAATATAACAGAGATCAGAAGCAGCTTACTACTAGGTAAAGGAATCAAGTTCAGAACATTTTTAGTGGACCTTGTAACGAGATATTTTAACTCATTATCTAATTGAATCACTTTCCTGTCCTGCTGAAAAAAGGGGAGTTGGGCAGGATTCTTTTTGATAGGTTTCTTGGATGAAAATTAAGAGCAAACACGGCAATATTATATCTGAGAACTGTTTATTGATAAAGAGCTGAGCTAATCCTCCATGCAAGCCCCCTGCTCCCTCCAAAAAACCCAAAGGAAATGGCTCTGGTTGTGTCACAGGTAACTGCTCTTATCTGCTAAGGTTCCTCCTGTAGTCCAGTTTCCCTGGCATTTTCTCCCAGGCATCAGGGGATCCACTCCACGGGCAAGGGGGGATCACTTGTAGCCCGATTGTGAAAACTTTCTCTGCCCTGATTGTCTACCAGGTGAAGCCTCCCCAGGGACAGGGCTCCCAGCATGTGTACAGCCCCTAGAGTAAGTTTTCACCCCATGAGCAACCCATGTTGAGGCATAAATAAAAATTAAATTGGTCCACAGAATGGTTGCGGTTGAGAAGGACCTCTGGAGGTCATCTGGAGCAAACCCCTTGCTGAAGCAGGGTGGCCTGGAACTGGTTGCTCAGGACCATGTCCAGATGGCTTTTGAATGTCTCAAAGGATGCAGACTCAGCAACCTTCCTGGGAAACCAGTGCCAGTGTTCAGTGATCCACACAATAAAAAAAAAACTGATTTCTTGATGTTGAGACAGAGCTTTCTGTATCCATTGTCTACGTCTACCCAGACAGCCTTAAGCAGTTCCTCTTTGATACTATCAGCTAGCAGTGTAGTTTGTGGGCTTTTGATTTTAGAGGAAATAAACACTTTTAAGTTCAAAACAGAACAAATTATGATTTTAAAACTAGGAGACATTTAGATGAGAACACTGATCCAAAAGATGACAAAAGGTAGCTGTTTTAGGCAAAGGATTGTGCAAAGTGCTGCGCAACTCATAAGGTTTGTAATTTCCATTCATGTCAATGGCACCTCAAACGTACAATTGATATGAGCCATTAGTGCCTAGTAGAGGACGTTGGTGTGCGATTTTACATTGCAAACCCAAACCTGATATTTTTTGAAAGTCAAAACATAAATTTTCATCTCTTAATTTTTCTAATTTTTTTTTAGACCTTCTTTCCTTTTGTCCTTTGCAAAGCCTGATCTGTGTGCATAAGGCTGTGTCAGCATTACTGATGATAGCTCTAAACAGAATGCAATAAGCATAAGTCCTCTCAGGGTGAAGAAGCAAAACATCTTATGGAAAGATTAGTTAGGAAACCAAGAAAGTTACTAGTTAGGTAACTGTTAGGTAACTTAATTAGGGGCAAGTCCAAACATTGGATTTGCATAAGCTAACTTAGCTCTAGAAAAAATGCAGTGAGAGTTCAGAGTGCTGCATGTAAACCAGAAAACTGCTGAGAAGTCCTCTACTGTATGAATAGGATCATACTGACTGCCAAAGTAACCTTTGGCCTTGGGGTTCAAGCTGTCTATGATCTGTTTGTTTTTGATGCAGCACAGCTGTGTGTCCTTGGCTCAAGCTCACTGAGAAAATTGCTAAGTTGTGAGAAAGAAGCTGTGAGAAAATACTTAAGCTAGAGCCATACAAGATAAGGGAAGTAAAAATGCGAACAGGGGTGAGATTGTTGAGATAATCATTATTAACAACTTCAGAATGTAGGAGCAAAAATATTGACGTGAGCAAGAATAAAGCCTAAGTGGGAAAACTGGAAATCTGAAAGTGGAATTTCAGCAAAATCAGCCAGTTCCACTAAGCAGGGGAGAAAAACCCTTTCTGAGCTAGCAGGTGACAGCCTGCCCAGCAAAGCTATCTCAAGAGACTGGTGACTATGATAATACTTGTTCCAGTGCTCTACTATTCCATCTATTTACTGTGTGCATTGGCAAATATAGTTGCTTCATACTTAGAAGTTGTATATATTCTGCTTATGTAGCATGTCTGCATGCAGGCAATGTCGCCCTCCTGGAGAGGGAGTTGTTCTACCAATCCGCGCTGTTATTTGGAAATCCCTGCTCTGTGAGCATTTGCTGCCTGAGGCTGGAATTGTCACACGTTGCATGTTACAGGTGTGCCCCAGTTCTTACCATGTGCCGGTAAATTTATTGCCTTACACCACAGTCACTGTACATTTCGGCATAAACAGCAAAATCTGTATCTTTGAAGTACGGCTACAAATTGGCTAGAGAGGCATCCAAACCCTATCAAACCAAAACCTATTAAAGTTTTGCCTGAAAAGTGACTAAAAATGAGTTGAAAAATCATTCATTGTCTAAAAGAAAATTATTGTATACATATGTATACTGTGATTGCTGTTGAAAGATGGAGTACCTAGGCCTCAAATATTTCAGCCTGAGGAAAATGGATATGCAAGGATATAACTCGTATATTTCCCTCCACAGAAAAATAAAACACTTTTTAAGAGCGAGAACGTACTTCTGGTCATCTTCTGCTATATGATTCAACTAAAGAATTATTGTATGCTTTCTACACCTGTCTAATTCTTATGACAAAACACACTATTAGTTAGGAATTGAAGGGATTTTTTTTTTAGGGTTTTTTTTTTTTGTTTGTTTTGTTTTGTTTCTTTTTAGTTTTTTTTAAAGTTTTTTACCTCAGACTTGTTCTATCTACAGAACAATTATGAAATAAACTGACAGGAAGGAAATACTTCAACACAGTTTACCATTACAGACTCTCTGAACTGAAAGTGTTGAATATATTTGCAATAGACAGAGAATTTTCTTCCTTTTGATTTTCTTATTAACTTAAACTGATTTTGAAGTAACAGTCATAATAGTATCTGAAATCTGTACTACATCATCATACTTCACATACTGTATATTTCCTTGAAAATTCTTTCTGGTGTAATTCAATCTTTTTCAATATTGACCATCTATACAACATAAAGCTTCTTTTAGGCCACCAAAACATGCATTTAGTATTTATGTGAGGCAAATTTGATATGGT
The DNA here is from genome assembly GCA_013397935.1 of Dasyornis broadbenti. Lineage (NCBI taxonomy): Eukaryota > Metazoa > Chordata > Aves > Passeriformes > Dasyornithidae > Dasyornis > Dasyornis broadbenti. The sequence continues at coordinate 1,848,627 of VZRN01006082.1, forward strand.
GCAATAAATGTACAATAAAAGTGTTACTCTCTCTCTGTTTTCTGCTTTTAACACAGACTTTGCTACAAGTGAAGAGGTTAAGATTAACAGCATTTTGCAGCTGATTCATATACTTTGAAGTCAAAACTAGCCTTTGTCATTCTGCAGCTGGATTCTTTCAAAGTTTGCTGGTAGAGTATATGAAAATTTGTTATTATGCACAAAGCACTCCAGTCACTGAATATAACATACAATAGATGTCACTGCGTTGATACCAAATTGCTAATAAGTACATATTTGTATGGAACACTTCTTATTTAAATGACATCCAAGCCAAAGAAAACAATAAACACACTATGCTGAATTCTCTCTCTAAATTCTTATTAATGCCTTGCAAATAGAAATAAATAAAACTTAGCACATATGAGCTATAAATGCAAAAATCACTATATCTATTTTGGAAACTATCTTAAACCCCTCTATGAGAATTCCACAAGTAGGATGTATTTTGTACTTACTCTCTTTCCTTCTGTAAGATTTTCTTCATCTCAGCCAAATGCCAATTTAAGACTGAAACATGTATTAAATCATTCTCTGTTGTCTTAGCTGTAGTGCCCAAACTTATGTTAGGTTCCTCCATAAAGATGATGGGAAGTCCATTGGGGAAGAATTCAGGAGGCTTTGGGGTGAGATTTTTATTGTCATTGCTTTGGTCTTTGTTTACATCCTGAGAAAACAAAAATATGACATCTGAGAAAAACGTAAGTGAAGGAAAAAGTCTAACACAGCTCCTGCAGGGCCTACCAAGGCTCTTCTAGACATTTAAGGAACATAGTAGAAAAAAAAGAAATAGGAAATATCTTATACAGTTGGATTGTATATGGGTAGAAATATTTCCTTCCAATGGCACATTTATCTGCCAGAAAATCTGAAAGGCATACTTTTTTTGGCAAAATTTGCTCTTCCTACTAACATTATTTTTTTTTTCAGATTTCACAGGGCTATAATATCATTAATACACATTACAGAGTAAAAATTCTGAACAGAATACATTCAGGTCTAGTATCTTGGCAATTTCCCTTGACTTGAAGTAAAAAATTTCCTACTTCCTGCAATGCAGGGAAAAATCTTTTCCTGTAATGTCTGAAAAAATTACCTATATCTACAATGACTGCCATTTATCAGACAACAAATACAGTTTTTACATGCTGTTGTCTATGAAGACTATACAGTACATGCCAAGGCACAGCATTAAAGATAGTTAAACATGAGCAAATACTTCAATTTTTGATGAATATAACTGGATCTTTTGTATAGAACTAGGGGCTGTTTAAACAATGCTGATACTTGATTGTTTAATTCTATGTCATGAATTAAATGCTCTCCTCATCAAACAAAAAGTCTTGCAAATTTGCAAAAGAATTTACCTCACCTCTTCCCATGCTTTTGAAATTCAGAGAGAATTAAATGACTTTATTTTAGAAGCTAAGTACCTAATTTGCTTTTTTGGAGGGGAAAAAGAATGCAAGTACACAAAACCTGGTTAATTCAGATAAGAGAGGTAATCTGCTGCCATAAAACATGGGAGAGAATCAAAACAATACTGTAAATTATTGGATAGAATAGTCTGCCTCTGTTACTTAAATGTTGAGTCATAGTGCAAGAGTATGAATTGTTTTCTGTATTCTTCTGTATTGGGAATATTTAGATGGAGGGGAAAGGGTTTTGCTAGTGAATGGATCAGACAGTATTTTGGTAAAAATGTTTGAAAAATCCATTTCTACGTACACATCCATACTTTGCCACTTTTTCATGAACCAGAAAAAAGTTTCCTCATTCTTTACCTTCTTTGTGTCTTCTGCCCCAGGAATTTTGATGATTTTGCTCAGTTCTTTCACAGGTTCTGGGTCCAGAAACATTAACAGATTTTGGTCTTTTTTAATATAAGATATTTCTGAGCAACTGCATTGTGTTTTCCAAGCAGTTCCATTTTCTAAGTTTTCCTTCTCACTTACTAAATCCTGATTTTTTTTTTTAAGCATACTTAGCTCTTTCATGACACTGTCTAATTTGATTCTCAATTGTCTTGCTTCCTCTCGTGCTTTATTTCTTTCTCCTCTAACTTTGCTCCATTTCTCCCTCCAATTAGCTGTGCAATCTGACCACCAGCGCATGGTCTTCTCCATTTGGGCAGCTCTGGCTTTGACTTCTTCCAGTTCCTGAATTTTTACTGCTTCAAAAATTTCCCAATCACTGCTGTAATTCGTATGCATATGGGCATGATGAGGTGAATATGGGTAGAAACTTTGAGATGGAAGATTTGAATGACACAGATGGTCATCTGGTTGGCAACTTCTGTCTAATTTATAAGACTGTCTTGGTAGGGTCCCAAAAACCTCTGTCTCTTCCACTTGTTTCTGAATGGAGTCTAAATTTATGTTTTGAGTCATCATCTAATTTCACTCCTAAAAAAGACAAAGACAGAAAATAATTTAACTTTAATCAATTGAATTGTATGAATAACCTCCAACAGCAGGATTTTTTATTGCTGTAATAATGAGTTAATGGTGTTGCTCATGTTTTAGAAATGGGATTTATCTACAAGAAATAGCTATTCAATATCTTTTCTTTAATACTTTTTGATCACAGCATAAACAGACATACCTATTACTTGGCTAAGATTTGTTTGCAAAGGAAGGGTCATGAAATAATCATAGTTCTCTCAAAAATGTGTGAGTCTAAAGAAAACAGACAAAAGCTTTCTTCCTGCAAGACAATGTTAAATTGAATCAATATATATTTTAAATATCTAGTAAGAGGAAGTTATTTGTCTAGAGCTATAATCACAAGTCACTTGCCTTCTTTCCCAAACCTTGGAATTTCATACTAGGCAAAACCTACCTTACAATTTGCATAGCTAATAAGAAAGAAAATATTATCAAAACCCCTGTGACCTTTGGATTTCCTTTGTTTCATGAGAAAAATCAAGCATTTTTTATAGGGGGCTTTATTTTGCTGTCTACATTCCAGAAGATTTCCAGGTAGTATCTTACATTATTCTTGAAAGTGTAACATTATCACACTGTACAGTACAGCCTACCTCACAGTGATATGACTCAGCTAGTAAATCTTGTTGCAATCTTTTTCATTATTTATCTTTCATTATTTATTACTTATTTAGCCCAGAAGAAAAACAGTTTCTCAGAAATTGCTTTCCTACCCCAGTGCTGAGAAAATGCTGATATGGACAGTCTGTAGAGACTAGCCACTTATACCTCCTTAGTTTTTTAACTCTTGGTTATGTTAAAAACAAACCAGACCAACCATCTAAACAAACAAAATACAGACAAGCAAACTTTAAAATCTTAGTACTTCAATAGAAAATTAAGTTGTTTGAAGTAAAAAAGAAATTGGTTTTATAATGCAATATCCATTTGTTAAAACCACATTTTTATGTTACAGCAATTAGTGCTAACACCTGCATTTGAAATGCAGGAGGCCAATGCTGCAAAAAAAGTACTGAAGAGTAGATAGTTTTGGCATTATGATTCAGTTATGTTTCATTTCAACTGAATAGAAGTTTTTGCAGATTTTTTTTTTTCTGGTTTTCCAGCTGTTTTCAATTTTTCCATGATTTTCAGGACATTTATTTGCCATTTGTTAGAAGCTTATGGAGAACTGTTGAAGTGGAGTATGGATATGAGAGGAGGAAAAGGACAATGAAGGGCTCCCAGTTCCCTTCATTATCACTGTCTGGTGTAGTACCATCAAGCCCCACAACAATACTACACAGATGTACCAGAGCTGCTGCCAAAGCTTCATCAAGGTTGAGTCTTTCCTGTTTCTTGACCTACTTCCAGCAATTTAATTTGAATATGCCTTATCCAAAATGTAGAGATATTGCCACCCACAAATCTGTGTGAGGCCCAGTAGAGCCAAAGTAACTAAATATTAAACTCTTGCAGTAAGTTGCTAATTTAACTTCTGGATTGGGGTAATGCCTTTGTTCCCCAAAGCTTTAATTCAAAAACCAACCAACCAAAACCACAGTAAATTTTTAATACATAATAATATGTATAAAACATATTACACAATGTAATAAATATATAACAAAATAGTGGAAAATTTTTGATTTTCAAATAGTACAATAACTTTTCTTTACATTTTCTTGTGCCTGTCCCGAGCTAGTAGATATCTACAGAAACGTTCATCACACTTTCCATAATCAGCAGGTTTTTTCAGTGGATTTTGCTAGCATCTTTGCATATTCTTTAAAAGTAGGGAGAACTTGGGGAATGCACAGCTTACAAATCTTAAAAGATGGAGAAATAAGAATGGCAATATTTTTCTTTGACTGTAAATTTGAAAGACCTGAGAGATATTCATGAATCAGGATAGCCTGTTGCTGATGTTTCATTACAGGTTTGAGGTGACTTTTATCATTTGACATTCAGTAATATTTCCAAAGCTGGAGAAATGTTAAGATCACATGTCACAGGCCACTGAAAAAAGAGTCACTGATCATGAATTCTTGCTCCCCTCCACTGTGATGGCTCAAGTGCTCTTGAGCCTGGGACACTGACAGCCAGATCAAACTTAGAGCTGTAATAATTGAAGTAGGTTTGTACAGTAAGCTAGTGGTCTCTTAGCCTTCTAATAGTTTTATGACAGGCTGAACTTTGCCTGCACTTTTCAGAATGCGTAGATGATCCCAAATCTGTACCTAAAATTAAAAAAAAAAATTTAAGAATTAAATAAATTGTTCCTCCTCCAGAAAATAGAAATGCTGACTCAGTCTAAGGTGGTAAGGAAAAGGAGGTGTTTTTATTTGTCTTTTCAGAAAATCTAATCAAAAAAGGTTTTTTAGATATCCCCTTTAAGATCGTAAGAGTTAGAAAAATATCATTTTTTCTTTAAAAGAGACAGATCTCAACACAATCCATTTCAAAAGCTGGCTGACTCAGGATAAAAGCAAAAAATAATATAAATATTTGCTGTCTAAGTGAAACAGGTAACAGGAAATCTATTACAAGTATGAACTGTAAAGATTTGTGCTTGTATATATTTTTAAAGAAGTAGACTAAAATATTAGTTTGAAAGGAAGCAAAGATTTAAAAATTAGAAAAATGTGTTGATTATTATAAAAGTCCTGAAACTGTCATAAATCCCACAGTTCCAAAGGGATAATTAGGGTGGACTTATTTTATCTTATTTACATTTTGTATCAATCTACTCTTTCATGTTCTCAAAAATACTGCACTGATGAAATAATAATATAAACAAGTCCACCAGTCCAACTGAAGACTGTAGTAGTACTGAATCTACTGATACTGAATCTTTAATCATCACTGTAGTTATAGTGATACTTAAAAAAATAATTGTCTTCTCTGATATATGACCACCTCATAGAAAACATAATTTTCCACCATCAAAAAAAATCATAGAAAACATCTACATTGAACTCTGAAAATTTTCATCTATAAAATAGCTATATCTTTATATGTGTTCCAGGGGGAACCAGAATAATTTCCAATTTATATGTTAAAGATAATTAAAAGAAGAAAGCTTTGTGTTAATGTTGTTAGACACAGATCTCTAAACATCACAAATTTCACAAGTCTAAAATTGAAAATAAAAATACCATGTGCAGCTAGTTTTAAAGTTGCTAACTTGAATTTCCAGCCACAGAGGAGCTAGCACAGCATATGGAGCTCAGTGAGCATAATTACTTAATAAAAGATAGTTGGATGGAAAGACAAAGTTAGAGGATTGGATGAAAGTGGGGGTTTGCTGATCAGTTCTGATAGTTCCACTTTTAACAACTGAGGCATAAGAAGGAACACAAAATCCTTTTAGATTTGTTTTCTTAAAGGAATAATTTAAAATAAGTATGAACAAAATATATGAAGCAACATTCATTGTGTCATGTGAGCAGGGTGGGAACAGGATGTGTGATGACAGTGTGAGAACAGAGTGCAGAGAGTTCTCAGAGGAAAAAAAGACACAGACATTTGGTGAACATGACAAGGAACATAGGTCTAAATCGTATTTCATTATATTGCAACCTTTCCTATTTACGTAACAGTCCTGAACACCAGCAAGAAAGAGAAGAGCTATTGATTTATTGTTCAGCTATTGTTTTAGGTAAACAGCAGTGTATTAACCCTTGGTGGCACAAAGTGGTTTAACAAAATCACTAAGAGTGAAAAGAATTATTGCACTTTCCCTATGTTAATACCTGTTCACTGAACACAGCTATTTCAGTCTGTTCAGTAGCTAGGGCAGTGTTTGAGGGTACAATTTCAACATCCTTTTGCTAACTGTATGATTTATCCTTAGTTACATGTCTCTTAATTATTAAGACTTTTCAAAGGCATTCCGTCTTTACAGACAATGTCTGCTACAGATTAAGCCAGTTAATTTTCTTTTGTCTAATCTATAAATTTAATCGGACAAAATGAACCATAGACCTGTACATGTTCTTTTGTCAGTGCTACTGGAAAGTCAGAGCTTTCCGTGGTATTCCTACAGTTCACCATTCAATCAACAAACCCTGACAAAGAGAAGGCTTAGAGAAAATGGGTGGGAGTGGTGGGGTCATTATGGGAAGAATATAGGCAGTGATTTAACTCACTCCCTGAAAACGTGTTTTTTTACTAAGGTCTGTTAACTACTGAGCCATCAACTCAAGAAGAGGAGATCAAATTTTGTGTGAATCTCTTACTGTTGTAAAGCTGGTTTTAATTAGTAATCCGTAAGGGTTCCACCAGTGGCAAGATGAAAAAATATTGCTAAGAAAATGATTGAGATGTATGGGAAGAAAAGGCATCACGCTGGAAAGTGATTTAATATATATCAGTCTAACAACATACCCATAAAAAATGTATTTAGTTACCAAAACACTAAAAATACTGGCAACACAGAGCCAGGTGGCTGAGCATTTGGCTAGAAAAAATTATAACACAAAACTCTGAGGCAGAACAAGTACTTGGTTACAGGAATGGTTAGACACACTGGGACATAGGATCTATTTCAATAGGCTATGAGGACAGGATGTCCAGGGGTAAAAGCTCTGGTGAAACAAATTGTATATTCCTGCCATTTTTGTCAAACAACAATACATCACCTCACCAACATTCTACCAACTTCATGAAAGGTAAGTTAACCTGGGAAACTTCTCATGTACATTATGAAAAACACCTGGGGGATGGAAAGAAATCCTTATGGGAGCAGAAACAGTGGTATTTGGAATGTGTTGCCTGCCAAAGATATCACTGGTCTCACAACTGTTACTGCTTTAAGCCAATGGTTTGCTACTTTTCCCTTATCCAGAGAAATACAGTCTTAGCATGGATAACGTTTTAAGAATACAGCAGGACAAGCTTGGTTTGGTTCAAATCTTGTACAATGGATTTTCCAGCTACAGTATCAACCTCAAAATAATGGGACAGTAAATCAATGGAATAAACTACTAAACCAGCAACTACAATATACTGTATTGTATAACACAGAACTGTATGTGGGGATCCTCTCTGTAAGAACTTGTAACTTGGCTATACAAGTGGCAAACCCCCACAAGAAGAATGCCAGATAAGGAATTCATATCAGTAGCTGCCCAAAATCGTGTTCAAACAGAAGTAAAACCCTTTGAAGTCCATAAAATGAGACTGCAGTTAAACATCCAACTCAGAAATTATCCGTGTACCTCTCCTTTTACAATGAAAAAGGGAACAAGTTAACAGAAACTGAGGTTTGGATTATGTCTAAGACTTGAGTGTCTTCTCGCAGAAAATGTGATCCTACTGTATCACCATGGCAACACTGATAATTGGAACATATGCCCAGAACTTGTGTACAACAGATCCTGCATTTTTAACATTGCCCATGGAACAACTCAGGTATTGCAGACCCATGATAATCCACCTTTAAAACTAGTTACAGAAGGAATATCACCTGCAACATCACAAGGAGCAGTATTGGCAGTCGATGATAACGTTACATTAACAGTAAGTTCTAAAGTTAACCTGAATTTATGTAGTAACACTGTAGATGAAACTGTACATAGTTGAGACAACAACATAGTGAAAGGGGCACTACAGGCATGTAGGGAAACTAAGCATACACTAGTGGCCCAGAATAATTACAGAAAATGTATATAATGAGAAAATACACAGCAGTTTTTTTCATAAACACTTGTAATAATCACTGTGCAAGTCAAAATAAATGGACAAAATAAAGCTACCATTTGCTCATGATTGTATATCCTAAAAAACAATCCAGACTACTTCATGAAAATGTCGTTCAGTCGATGCAACTGTATCATGCACAAGAGCCTATGATTACGGCTCCAAAAGTAATGGCAATGAACATACACTGAACATAATCAATGTATACACTCTTGCATAGAATGAACCCAGTACTGATTGTAGTGACCATCGCTGTGATGGTGGCTGCAAAGTCATTGGCCAATAGGACATGGAGGTAAAAGAGATATTATCCAAACTATAGGGTGAAATTGGTATATGAATTGAATTAATTTGATACTAAAATCCCAGTAAAAAGATTTCTCAATACTATGAGACACTGAAGCTAGGATAACCAGAATGTCTTGGGAAATTCTTAGAGGAAAGAAAAGTAAAAATATGATAATGAACACACAGCTGGTCCTAAAGTCTGAGATATGCTGAGAGCAGTGCCAATGTGGGTGGTCAGTGGGAGAGCAGCCTGTACATAGATAAGAGCTGATACCACATCACCTCCAGCCAAAAACCCCTGCATCTTCAAAAATGGCAGTTTCTTCAGGTTATGCTAACCCATGGAAGTGCTTCAGACCAAACTTTGCAGCAGGAAAGTGCAAATGCCTGAGCTTACCCCCCAAGTTTTTGTAGCAGATCCAACAATAGGCTGACTGATGAGGCTTTTGTGCTTCTCAGTGTGGCATGAGGGACATTCACTCCGTGATAGAGGACAAAGAATGGCAGTGGCATCGACAGCTTGACAATTAGTTTGTTCATAGAGAAAATATGATTTAGAAAACTTGTAAATCAGAGAGCTTGTGAATTAGGGAAATAATGAATTAGTGAGTTCATGTGTTGGACTAGTCTGAACGAAGATGATTCCACCATTGTTTGAAGTCTTTATGTTTTGGTGGTGTTTTTTGAGGCAGAGAATTTATATTTTTTTATGGGTTTTTTTTTATGAGCTCATTAGCTCATAAAATAAAGTTTAATTTACAATGTACACTGTGCTGTAAATATGAGAGTTTCAAACACACCATGACATCATATGCAGATTATCATATTTCATGAAAATTAAAAGATAGTGATTTCAAGACTTTTTAATGCATAGCCAAAGATGATTCTGTTTATTTTTTTTTCCACAGCTATAAAACAATATTAACAATATTAAACCATATGGTATATTTTTAAGCTATGTTGTTTCCAAACATTGTATTCCTTACATGTGTCATAACTAAAAATCAGCCAAAATATGGCCTGAAGAGACAAATAATGTAAATTGTTTACTTCCTATTAGGAGTTATGTGATAATTTTTCCCTCCTATTTATACTTCTCTAGTTTCCTTTTAAAGTAAAAATATCAATACAATCAATATAATTATTTCCAAAACCTGTTTTATTTCCTTCTCATGTTCCATATCTAAAAGCAGTTATGTTACTGGAAACAATAAAATATAAAGTCATGTTTTTAACTTCACAAAAGAGAAGTGTTTATGAGTTTGTCAGGTTTTGTTTCAGTGAGGTGGTGGTGGTGGTGGTGTTGTTTTGTGTTTTTTTCTCCAATCATGAAATCTTAAAAGTGCCTGAAAAAACTGGGTTTCTCAACACATCAATTTTGATAGCTTGATGTATTTAGGTTCTCTTTGAGATAAAATGAAACCACAGTGCAATTCATTAATGTCCTGATACATAAGACTAAAATTATGCAACTATATCTTTCTATACTATATCATCAGCCTGAATTTTTTAAGCTCAAGAGACAATGTCAGGCCTAAATCTTAGTTTCCAAGTTCTTTAATTTTCAGAGTTCTAAAGGACAGGATAAAAACTCAAATGTTTTACCAAAAAAAGGATAAAACTGAAGAAAACAAACCCAAAATACTTTGCCTGTTTAAGAGGAAACAGTAAAGAGAAGTACTGAGTAGTCTTCTACATTTCTTATAGGTCGGACCAAATTTACGATCTTGGTAACACAGAATATCACTATTTTCCTCATTACTTATTTGTGGTGCAAACACCTTTTCCTTGAAAACAAATGAATAAATTTAATATCAGGAGACACTAAAAAACTCCAGAGGCAGAAAAGGAGTAGGACCAAATGAAATTAAGCCCTTGATAGTAGAATCTATGCAAAACTGGAGTCAGATCCCACCTCTGAGCTGATCAACACTAGATTATGAGATGGAATAATATAACAGAGGGAGAAGGCAAAAGCAGAGGCCCAAGTTTCAATTTGGCCCTTTTCCAGCCTATTAAAAAATCCATAAACAAAGTTTGCTAACTACATATCAGGCCTAAAAAGTTAAAAAGTAGAAAACAACTTCAGGAAAATGGCAGTTCTGCAGGGAGGACTGTATTTTACTACCATACAAAACATTGCGACAGACAAAGCATTTCTGAAGCACCCCCAGAAAGTGCATTATTGTATTACTTGTCCATTTATAGCTAAATTCCCAGAAGAGGTAAAGGATGAGCACGGTAAAGATAGCAACTGAAAGGCAGTAAACCACAGAGGGTGTAGTAAGTGAAAGGAGGACTCAGAAATGGCTTAATCTTTTTTCTATTTTAGTAGACTATCCAGAAAACAAAGGAAAACAAAGCAATCACCATAATGGTGAAATAAGCATTTTACACTATGCAACAGGATGCTTCTTGATATTCCAGTATTCATTGTAATAACCAAAATTCTCTGACTCCAGAGGAGGAATCCTTTCTATTATTAAGAGTAGTTTGCTTCTCCTGAAGGTTTTAATAATTCACATGATGACATGTAAGGTAAAATTGCATATAAATAATTTATATCTTCAAATAAGAAACATGAAGTAGCCCTAAGTGGCCCCCAGGCTGGTCATGCCAGTCACATTGCCAGTTTGTCCTCATTTGCTACCCTTTTCCACAACCTATTTCAATCCTTTGAAATAAGATTTAAAATTCCAGCTGTAAGTTGTCCCACTCATTTTAGAGAAAATCAAATCTCTAGTGTGACAGAAATTATTGTGAAACAAAGGTATGCTATATAGAAGTCCTAAATATGATGTTCTGAGCAAGAGGGAGGATTAGATGATCTCAGAAGTCCCTTCTAACATGATTCTCTGAGCAGTGTGATTTCTGAGGAGCTCTACAAGCCTGTTTATCCCAGTTTTAACAATGTTGCCATGACACCCAGGATATGAGGCAAAATTAAGATCACAAATTGTGAATCTCAGAATATGTAACTTTCAGCCAAATGGGTCACAAAACACCATGTAAGTAGGGAAAAGCCACAAGAAATAAGCCCATTTTTTGGTAACACTGAACTGCCTTAAAAGCAGCAATCCTGCACTGTTATCAAGAACCAGCTGTAAGGCACATGGAAAAAGAAGGAAGGCTTTATCCCCTAGATCTATTCTGCCAACAGAAACTGTAAATATGAGAACATTGTGTGTGGAAAAAAAGGGGTGAACAAGACAGCCAAACATTCCCAGACACTTCCCAGGCTGAAGGTCAGTTCTAAGCATAGGTATAAACAACACAGAAAAAATATGCCTGTAACAGCAACAATTAGTGTCTTGCAGGAAACATTTATTTGTTCATGAAGTCTAACAAAATTTTATATTTGGACTGGTGCTTTTATTGAAATGATTATCTATAATATGATTCAGTTAACCATGAGGTATATTTCTCTCAATGTGTGAATTGCTTCTGCAAAATACAGTGAAACTTTCTATGCCAATAGGAGAATTTGACCACAGGACTGATAAAGCTGACATGGCTAAAAGCTTTTAAGAACTGAGTGGTTATTTCTTTCCACAGAATGAATACACCTCTAGGTAAAGAGAATTTATTTTATTAAGTTACACTAAGACAATAGGTGCCAATAATTAAAAGCAGTAATTTAGGACAAGAATTCTTTCTCAGCATATTTTACATTATTTTTGCTGGGTGCATTGGTCTTAAAGGCTTTTACTCAAAATGAAATGGTGTAATTCTCTCTGGAAAAGGTTGCGCCAGAAAAGGACCTGGTCCACTTTATTGTGGTCCTATGTAATGTTTTCCCTTTCTTTCTTTTACCATTTTCTCTTCATGTCTAAATATCCATTTTGAAGTAAAATCCTCTTCAGTGTTTCAATTGTTTTTTTTAAAACACGTGCATATAATATATCTTGTATAATATTATACAGACTATACACATACTGTACATACTATATATACATACTGTAAACATATGCATTCATAAAAAAAGACAACTTGGAAGGTAGTCACAGATTACAATAAATGTAAAGACTAAACAAATGCAACTCTTTCTTTCCCTATTTTTTTTTT
>VZRN01006082.1:1866184-1898745 GCA_013397935.1 Dasyornis broadbenti
AAAAAAAAAAAAAAAAAATAAAAAAAAAAAAAAAAAAAAAAAAAAAAAAAAAGCATTATTAATTTCTGCAAACTCATAACAATATTTTCATGACACTTATGTCCATAATACCAAAGCCCATTAAAAGGTACCAAAGTTTTACCAGTGTATGCCATTGCACATGCATTTCACAAAGTAATACAAAAAAGGCTTTCAATAGTAAAATAGTATACTCTGTGAAATTTCTGCACTTATACTAATTTCTAAATCAAAACCAAGAAATAACTATTCAACAAACTGTCATTTAGAAAATTTTAAATACTTACCTAGTTATGGTAAGTAAGGATTCTACTACACTTGAAAAAGAAGTTATGCTTAATGGGATGTTCAAAGTAATACCACACAATAGCAGCAAAAAATATCGAAGAGAAAAATCTAGCTAGATATAACTTAGCAACACACTTCAAATACTGTTTTCTGATCTTCAGTATTTTTGCTGGGCATTTCAGATTGTTTTTCTCCTTACCATCAGCATGATAGAAACTCACATTTTGCCCCTGAAGAGATTTACAGAAATTAAACATTAAACCCACGAGCTTAAGACCCCTTACCCTCTGAGTTTGCTGGGCTCCTCTTGCTTCTCAGTGTAACAGACACATGTGTAAACAACAGAATTTCCTGCATCCTTTTCTCATCTGCACTGTACTGGGACTTGGCCAATTGGATTATTTACAGCATTAAGGCCACTCCGCAGTAACTTGAAAAAGATTCTCATTGGTCAGGCACTATCAGAACTAAAACCACATTTTTCTTTTAAGTACAAGTCATTTACACAAAATGAAACTTTTTGTAACACTGTTCTTCACTAAACATTACTTTGTTCAGTTTTTATTTCTCCCTCCCTTTCTAAACTGAAGACTGTGACCCCAGTCCCCCAAATGTCATGTATAAGATGAAATTAGTTATTTGAATCACACTACTTAAGCAGAGATCCTAGTACTCGACCAAATTGGGTGGATTCTTATGCCACTGCTTGCCCATACAATACCTCCTGACTTTTAAATAACCTGTAATAAGACTATTTTTTCACTCAGCTAGATGATATAGCTTTGAAAATACATGTACTTTCATAATTAACTCAGCAATTAGCCAGGGGCTCTTGGAAGTTACTACAAAAAATTGTAGTATTCTAGATTATCAGAGAGATGAAAAGACCATGGCAAGGAAAGTTTTAAAAAAACCCCAAAACTCTGAAAAGTTTTTTTTCCATTAAATTTTACAGTTACATATTAAAATAGAAGGTCGGAAATATTTCTTTCCAGAATACAAGCTCCAACATTTTTGTTACCAGCATGACAAAGAATGACACTACTGTCCCACGCCTGATATCACATGCTACCTAATTGGCAGGTCCTCAAGACATAAAACTGACATAGTTTGACACAGCTGGAATGATTTGCCAGAGCTGTGAAAAGCTAAACAGTTCTCATTTTGAAAAAATCCCTCATAATGTACGGAATACTGACAACTCCTATGTCACAATCTCAGACTGAGAAGCCAGATTTCCTTTAGCTTTAAGAGACACATCACTACTTTCCTGCTAACATCCCAACACTTTTGGCAGCACTAGAGTAAGCAGTCTTTTCATCATCAATAGTAGCTATACCTGCATGACTCTTCTCTTGCCTGACACCAAGATTTTTAATTTTGTTTTAAAATTTATTTTAGGGAAATGAACAAGCAAATCCTCCTACTCTTCCATGACTCACAAAATCTATTCCACCATCAGGAGACAAAAGACATTGTCTTTAAAAAGACAAAATTAAAATAGGTGAAAAAACTCTCTCTCTACATTTCTATTAAAAAACCAAACCAAACAAACAAAAGCCACAAACCAAAGCAAACAATCCCCAAAGCCCAAAGCAAAAAAAATTACTCCACACAAAACAACCCCAAACTGAAGCAAAAAAACCTCCAACCAAACCTAACACCATAGCAAAACGAAACCACAAGTCTGTATCAAATTAAAAACAAGCACACACACAAAAAACTCCCCAGCTCAAAAAACCCCAAATCCAAACAATAAAATAAGGCAACAGCTACTTTATGCATCTTGCATGGCTTCTTTAGCCACTGAATAGATCCCATCTCCCACTAGAATACTCTCTGGCTACACTCCATTGCCCTTACCACAGGAAATCTCTTCACATTTTCAAAATCAAGTTGTACACACATCGTAACTTAGAATTCTAACTACTCACATTTCAACCCATTCATGAGATTCACTTTTCACCATTCTTCACTTGCTACCATTGCTGAACGCATCCAAGAAGGCTGTTCCATTGTCCATATTCAAACAAATTCATGGTTTCTAAAGAAATTGATGGACATTTATTTTGTCTGAAAGAAAGGGAAGTAACTTTGATCACAGTTGAAAATGTCTTCACAAGTGAAGATATGTAACAGAGAATTTATCATTCAAAAATAAAGAAACACAAAGAAAAAAAAAGCAGTACAGCACATGAAGGAACTCCTGGAATGTCATTTAAGTACCTTGTGGGAAGGAAAGCTCTATTCTTCAAGAAAAAAGGCACAAAATAGAATTATATATAGTAGACCAACAGCAAATAGTAAATCTGTAAACAAAACTTAGCTTCTATTTTGTTGCATTCTGTTGTAATCAACAATTCTTGAAGGAATCTGGATTTTATACCATTGTTAAAGATGCATCCAAATTGAATTTAAAAAAAAAAAATTACTGTAAATTTGGGAAGTTACCATGCTATTTTTATATTTTTATGTTCTTACGTGCAAATACATTCTTCCTTTTTATTCTCATTTGACCATTGATCTTGATGCCGTGTCACTGCAATAACTGCAGAACAGATGTTGCCAACATGCAAGTTTGCCAACACATGACCTTCACATACAGAGCGGAATTGTTTACCGGGAACTCTCCATGAATGCACACAATTCTTACTTCATACTACGAACATTCATATGCTCATCAAGAGAATGATACTCTGGTCATTATTTTTGTAAGAAAATTGTACTGGGAAAATATGATAAAGACTATAGACAGCATCAATAATGTAGAACATATGTTTTCATGTATGGCCTTAGTTGTCAATTGTGCTGCTGCACTCCTGATTAGAGTGGGACAGACTCCCTTCACTTTGAGTACATTTGAACTTTGGCAGCATGCCTGACCTGCTTTTTCCAAGATCCACAGAGAAACATTAAGAGAACATGAAAGCCAAATTTTGAATTTTTAAATGTTAAGACTCATCCCTTTGGGGTCACAAAGGAAGAGACCTGATCCTTTTCAGGATTACTGAGCCAGTGAAGGAGATTAAATAATTTGTCTCAGAGGAAAGTTAGAGCAAGTCTTTCTCAAAACATGGAAGTTTACAATATTTACTGTATTGATGCAATTTCCTTAGCAGATATAAGAAATTATCATTCAAGCCAAAACCAATAAAGCACTTCAAATACAAATGGCAATAAAACGGAACAGTCCTACTATTGAAACTGGAAAATAGAGAGGGGTATGAAGCACTAAAATTGTAACCTCTTGAAACTGGGCTTCCTCAAGTATTCCAAAAAAACACATACATATGCCAGTTCTTTTTTGTTGATGGAAGTAATTTTTAATCTTACTATTTCATATTATTCCACTCAATTTCATCCAAATGAAGCAATAAACATCACATTGCATTTGAATATATGAGGATAGGAAGTCATCCTTACAACCTTGTAAGGACCTCTACCCAGACGTGCTCCCTTAGGTGACGAAGACACATAGAAGACAATTTAATGTAGAAGGTACCTTCAAGACATGAAAAATGAGAAAATAGAGGCAAAAAAGCCATATAATTTTGAATCCCATCTCTACTGGAGCATAAGGTGAAGCCCCAACTTATACAACTGAAAAAGCAAACCTGTGAAGATATAAATAGTAACAGAAGAGATAAATCAATTAAACAAAATTACCAAAACTGAGACTCCACCAAAACTCATGCAGAGACTACTTAGTATGGGAAAACACAGTGCAGTTTCGTTTGATAGATGGTCTTGGAAAAAGGCACAGGGCAATTATTTTCTAGAATCTCTCTCTAAAATTAGAAATGTAAGAAAAGGATAACATTCTCCTCCCATTTTCTTTTAAGTTCTAGCGCATGTCAAAGAAGCGATCTTAGCAAAGCTTTGCTTTCACAGGGTTTGAACAGTGTGTTTATAAGGGGGAGGCCTATAGGGGAGGCTTCTTGCCAGAAACTTCACCAATAGCCAAATGGACCCAATGCTGGCTAAGGCTGAGCCCATCTGTGATGGTGGTAGCGCTTCTGGGATGCAGTAGTTAAGGGGAAAAAGAAACCCACCCTGCACAACAGCAATTGCACCTGAAGAGAGGAGTGGGAATGTGTGAGAGAAACAGCACTGCAGACACCAAGATGGGTAGAAGAACGGACAGAAGGTGCTCCAAACACTAAATCAGTCTCTCCTGCAGCCTGTAGTGCAGACTATGGTGAGCAAACTATGCCCCAGCAGCCCATCAAGGTCCATGATGAACCAGGGATCCATCTCTAGACTGTGGAGGACAGATGTTGGAGTAGGTGGATGCCCAAGGGAGGCTATGATACAGTGGAAAACCTGGACTGGAGCAGGCTTCTGGCTGGACCTGTGGTCCTGTGGAGAGAGAAGCCCATGCTGGAGCAGGTTTTCTTGCAGGACTTGTGACCCCACAGGGGACCCACTCTGGAGCAGCCTGTTCCTGAAGGACTGCACACTGTAGAAGGGACTGATGCTGGTGCAATCTGTCAAGAACTGCAGCCCATGGGAAGGACTCATCTTGGAGAACTTCCGGGAGGTCTGTCTCCCATGGGAGGGACCCCATGTTGGAGCTTGAGAAGAGTATGAGGAGCCCTCCTCACGGTAAGGAAGGAGTGGCAGAGACAATGTATTATGAACTGACTTCAGCCCCCATTTCATGTTTCCCTGCTCTGCTTGGGGGAAGAATGTGAAGAATTCAAGAATGAAGTTAATCCTGAGAAGAAGGGAGGGGTAGGGGGAAGGTGTTTGTAAAACTTATTTTCACTTCTTATTACCCTATTCTGATTTGGTTGGTGAGAAATTAAAATAATTTCCCTGAGACTCTTTTACTCTGATGGCAACTGCAGAGTGATCTCTCCCTGTCCTTAACTCATGAGCCTTTCATTGTATCTTCTCTCCCCTGTCCAGCTAAAAAGGGAAGTGATACACTGGGGTTGGCATCTAGTGTCCAGCCAGGATCAATCTACCTGAATAGGCCCCAGCCAGGCAGGATTTAATGAATAAAACTATTAATGCATGTAACACCTCACTCCTAGATAAGTAACTTTAAAATAGAACATAAAACTTCAAAGCAGCATCAAACAGCAATGTCTTTAAAAAAAAAAAATCTAAGTTTTATTCTAGCATAGTGATAAAGTATAACAGGAAGAAGTTTATCTAGGGCTAATACTTTGCTCAGCTTGTTAGTGTTCAGTTCTGAGTTTGCCTGTGCAAGTTAATTTGATTCACAAGTGCGAACAGTGATAGCAGAAAAATGCAGACAATTTACCTTGTACAGATCTATGCTGCTGATTGAACTTCTTTGCTTATTAGAAGTGAAACAGGAAATAAGTATGTATTACATTTGACGTGTTAGGCTATTAATATTTTTCAGCACATATTGTGGTAGCAAATATGTGGTAAGCAAAGTTGTGGTAAAATTACTTACATGTCTAAAGATTCTCTGTAAATATAAGCTTCACTTTCTGTTGTTCATTACATTCTTTAGTGAAAATTAACACATAACACCTAAAAATGGATTGTTTATTATAGATATGTATACTTCAAAAAACCTCAGCCTGGCAGAACTCCTACTGATTCTCAACAAGAAGAAATATTAGTAGAGCAGGCTATAAGAACAGGCTCTTAATTGGATGATTCCTCTGCACTGGAAGTAATTTCGACATGGTACCGGAATGTCAGTGTTTTCTGGTTAAGAAAAAAAAATCAAGACTAGCCACTTCAGTTATTTTGTCTGTTCCTGATTTTATTCCAGGTGTCTCCTGACCAACTGACGGTTATTTTTACAAGGGCATGTGGTGACAAGGCAAGGGGCAATAGTTTGAAACTGAAGAAGGGTCAATTTTGAATAGATATACGAAAGAGGGTTTTTTATATTGAGGGTGATGAAACACTGGAATGAGTGCTTGGAGAGGTGGTGGATGCCTCACCACTGGAAACATACAAGGTCAGTTTGTGTGACGCTCTGAGTCAGCTGATGTAGTTGAAGATGTCCCTGCGCATTGCTAGGGGGAGCTTAGACTGGATGGCCTTTATATGTCCCTTCCAAACCAAACTATTCAATGACTTCTAAAAGAAGTTATGGAACTTGCAAGAGGATGACACTGCAGTGGTTTCAAGATGAGAAACAGAAGTAAAAAGGCAAGAACAATTGATCTCTTTTTGTGATATACATATTATTTTCTACTGAATACCTACATAAATGTTTACCCATTCCATACTTTAAAAATAACTGAGCAAAATAGTTCCCAAGCAAAGTCTCAATAAAAGTGTCATTACAAATTTCTGGCACATCTGATGGAAAAAGTTCATTATTTATATTTATGGCTACCGTTTAATATTGAAGTAATGTAATATTGAAACAGCAGCAATTAAACTTAGAAGAATCTAAAAGAAAATTAAATTAAAAATAAATTAAACATTTTCTTTTTTATTCAATGAAAGAAAAAAATTGCTTCTCATCTGATATTTCAAAATGAAAAATTAAAAGGAATTAAATCAAAAATATACGGTTATCCTTGTTCTTCAGAGTAACCCAAGTGTAAGGAGAGGCCACCCTGCCAAATCTTTTATTAACTGCACACAGGTGTGCTGCTGCTGTGGTGTCTAGATTTGTCCACAAATGCACTGAATACAAAGACTTGCATAGGTGGGCGCAAAGAAGGCACAGACTTAGCATGATTTCTTCAGTTCATCACCTTCAAACCCCAAAATATGACTTTGAATAAATCATACTAATCAACACATTCCTATGAAAGAAATCAAGTAATTTCTACATATATTTCTGATAAAAAATGTAAAAGGTCCCACACTAAAATAGAAATTATGAATCCTCGTAATTTTAGGGGAAATATATTTCTTGATGAATCTTTCATATGCTTATGTTTCACGACTTTTCCTCCTCAGATATCAATTATAAAAGCAATTTTTTTTTTTTTTTTAAAAAGTTGACAAATACTGCAATGAAGTGTACAAGAATCATGTGTCTATTTCAGCATCATGTTGGGAAGGCTGCAGGATGAGATGCTACTTTGTATAGTTGGAATGTGAGTGCTATTTAACAAGCACAGCATTAGGAACAACCTTTTCTTTCCCCCCTCTCCTAGATCCTAAGAATAACAGTGTCTTCCATAAGAATACCCCTGCTCTACGTAAGAGATTGTAACAGCAGCGTGATGTAACTAGAGTGTCATCTGGCCATACCTAAAGCAGGAAAGATGTCTAAATAAGTACTACAAACACTGTCTATCCCATTCTGAAAAAAACCCCAAATTATTTGCAGTTTTTCATAGTAAATGAACATTCATAATTTTACTTTCTGATCTGAAAGTAGTTAATTCTTTTACTAGGATAGCCTTACTGCAGGTACTTAATATTCAAACAGCAACAATGACTGCCACAAAATCCTTAATTACTCTAAAAACAGTTATTGAGTTAAAAAGCAATGGTTTATTTACTTCTACACGAAACTATCTCTCTGTCTTTAAGGCTGCCATTCTCAATAACGAAAACATCTTGTATCCTTAGCACTTTAAGTGACAAAATTTGGCAAGATGGAAGGTTATATGTTATTAATAAAAATAACGTTTTTATTTAGATTTAAATATCTGGTCTTCATCTGTATCTATTTCAGAAAAGAAACTATAATAATTAGGTCTTTGAATCATCAGATTATAAATAACATCCGAAGAAAGATATGTTCCTGACTTTTTCCTGTAGTCCGAAATGAAGATGAACATCAGCAGCATACAGATGTTGAAAATTTGTGTCTTAGTACTACCTATAGGTCAACAGCAGTTAAAGAGGCCATAAAAAGCAAGAATGTATTTAAGATCATTCTGAACACTCCTGTGATTATCTTGATTAGGTCAATTGTCCTTACCCAGGATTAAATGAAAATTGGAACCCAGAACACATATATATGTAGAAAATCAAACATTTGCCTATTTTTTGGTTGGTTTTTTTTTTTTTTTTTCGTTTTGGATAGGATAAGTGTAATTTTAGTTGGTTTGATTTGCAAGAATCTCTTCTTGCAAACTTCTACTTTTTTTTGTTATCCCATATTTTATTGTAAGAAAAATTAATCACAGCTTCAAAACAAACATTCTTAATCGCCTAAGACTATTATATACAACGTAAGATAGCACCAAAAAGAGACACACATCTACTTCCAACGGTGTTACTGAAGAGCATTGGGAAAAAAAAAAAACAACTAAACATTGGTCTGGGCAGAGTGTCAGGCAGATGTCCTGAATTAAAGTTGCGGTGCAAATCACTTCCAGTTATGACCACAGGAACAGTATTTGTGGATGTACTTGTATGTCACAAACAGGCTGCATGAACCAGAAGAGGTTGTAAAAGAGAGCTGACGTTCATCTGAAAACCCCAATCTTTTTTTTTTTTTTTTTTTTTATAATTCAAAATACCCTTTTATTAAAAGTACAACGCACAATCTTTCTGGCTCTTTCCACAGAGTCTCCCAGCCATACTTATTAACATTTCAAAGTTGGCCTGTCAGCAATGGTCTGAACGGATGAAGGCCCATGAAGACAACATGACACATCTGAGGGTCAAGATTGTCACAAATGCTGTGCCCCTAAGATAGCCCACACTTCTTGAAGTTACCCCTATTCTAAAAAATACTCTTCCACATAATCCCTCACAAATGAAGAGCCCCTTGGTATACAAAGCTATTCTAACTGTACTCTTGAGAGCCCTAAAGTTAACACACATGCAAGGAACTGCTGCGGGTTAGCCTGAAAAAGATATCCATTTCACAGGAAATTATTAAGATTACTACTGAATTGACAGAATTTTAGTTTGAATAGTTTTATTCAATGGGAACATATCAATGAGAAACCTGAATTCAGTTTAAACTTTGATTTCTGTATTGTGACTAAAGCTTTGGCTATTATGTTGTACAACTTTTTAACTGAAATGGAGTAGGACACTGCTTATTACCTGTGTGCAGGTTTTTTCAGTGACTTATGTATCACCACCATTTCTAAGGAAATACTAAGGCTGATGTCTATACATTAAAAAATATTTACTCTCTCTCTTAACGCCTTCTTTTAAAGTTTAACTTCTTCACATTTTTCAACAATTTAGCAAACTGCTCAGCACAACTTTGTTCTGCTTCAGATTATCCACTCTCTAATATATTCTGCTTAATCTAATTCTCTCTTTCTGTTCTTAGTTACTGTCCGTCATACTTAAGCACAGGAATGCCCAGCAGAAATGAAAGGATGAACTTTCCCAATATGCAAGATCCTGTCATGGATAAGCCAAAGAAATACATTCTGTACTGTTTAACTTGACCGAAGTTGATGGCTAGCATTTCTTTTGAATGACAAGTAAAGGGCAGAAGAAAAGGGACACAGAATAAAAACCATTCTGTGACACTTAACTCGTTAATGCAATTCAGACAGATAATGTGAGCAGCTACAAGGTTCATTTAAAAAATATCAAATATTAGTAACTTAATCCCTCACTCTAATATTTGTGACAATTAAATGAAGATGGGATTAACATGGGAATAAAATTTTTCTTAAGAAAAAGAAACAGTGCTGCTTTCTGTTATATTTGTTAGTATTTGCTTTTATTCATCTGGCAATAAGAATTATTGCTGATGAATGTAAGTGGTAAAAGTTTGTCTTCAGCTAAGTATATCTGTTGGCAACCCTAAATGTGACTGATCTAGTTGTCAACAGACCCATCACTAAAAGAACAGATTTAAGAGATAGACCATTTCTTTTTCCATTTTTTCTTCCCACGTTTTCTATGGTTACCTTTTTTTTTTTAACATCTGTGGCTGATTTGAACCACTGAGGTCAGCCTGAAGAAGTTAAACTTGTTAGTTTCACTTATGTGTGGTTTCAGCCTTGTTTTTATTCACAATTAAGTGCAGTGTTCTGTTATGTATTTTGACACAAAATTATGTCTTCACTCTAAGAGAAAAACCCCACACTCATGTATATGACTGTGGGCATATTATTGTTAAAATTAATGTTATTCTGTGGCTGCAAAGTATTTTACTTTATATTAAAATATAAATTAGACAGCAAGATAATATTCAGTGAAATAGGAGATGAAACCTACTACCTATTGATTACCACTCCTGAAAGTTGTGTGTATAAATTAAAGGAGAAGATACAAAACTATAAGGCAGAGATAATAAGAATGTATCAAAAAGATTCCTAAACCTGATGCTAATAGGCTTTCATAGTCAAGAAAACACTCAAGAAATAACAAAATCACCTCATCTTTGACGTGATTTTTCTCTTCCTTATTGTCTTTAGCAAGTGCTAAATTCTAAGAGCAGACACATGATATCAGGCTATTTAAAATCTGCTACATGCTTTTGGCTTTAAATTTTTCTTAATGTAAACTTAGATCTGGCTAATAAATAATGAATTCTGCTTTATAAATCTAAATTAAATTTTTATTACTTATTAGTGTCTTTAGTTATGAATTTTTCCAGTTTTCAACACCACATATCATTAGAACAAGGAAAGGCAATGAAGCTGGTGAAGGATAAATAAGTTCTATGAGGTGTGGCTAAGGGAGCTGAGATTGTTTGTTGGAGAAAAAGAAGCTTGGGGGAGACCTTGTCACTCTCTAAAACAGCCTGAAAGCAGGGTGTAACCAGGTGGGGGTTGGTCTCTTCTCCCAATAAACAAGTGACAGGCTCAGGGGAAATGGCCTCAAGTTGTACCAGGCGAGGTTTAGATTGGGTATTAAGAAAGATTTCTTCACTGAAAGAGTGGTCAGGGATTGCAACAGGCTGCCAGGAAAGTGGTGGAATCACCATGCCTGGGTGTGTTCAAAAGGTGTATGGATGTGTCAATGTATCAATAATCCTTGTGGGTTCCTTCCAGCTCAGGATATTCTGTCATTCTGTGTTGAACCTGGGGATGTGGTTTAGTGGTGAACACAGGTTATCGGTCGGACTTGAGGATCTTAGAGGCCTTTTCAAGCTTTATAAAGTCTAAGTTTATGTGATCTGAAGATTATGTTCCAAAGCTTGAAATTCTGAGCAATATGGGAAAATGGCTCAGCAAGGTTTAATTAGCAAGCAGGATGGAGAAATTGGAAAAACTGTTTTCAGCAGATTATAATGCTGTGGAGGTCTGTTTGTCACATTGAGTGAGAACACCTGCATTAGCTTTAGCATTAGCATTAGCTTTTACTGCATTTCCTGCTGTGGGTGTCTCTGGGCAGCTGTGAGGAGACTCAGCCAGCTGAAGATCCTTTCTGTCAGGAAACGTAAAAATGCCAAAGGTGCCTGGCTTGACTGCCTTGCTCTAGAGCTCTAGATTTCTCTGCAAGTGTAAAAAATGGCTTCCTTCTGATCCTCTCCCAGTCACTTAAGACATCCCTTTTGTTCTCTCTGACTTGTGCAATATGTTTAGATGAAACCAAGGAGATACACAGCAAAATTTCCTCTCCTAAAATTTGTTCCACGTTTTTCTCATAAAGGGCTAAGCACACAGTTAATTTGTATTAGTGTAGTTTACTAGCATGTAATCTTTCATCAGAGTTATGTTTGACTAAAGTATTTTCTATGCCAGAAGAAGATTAGATTTAACTGAATCAGAAAGAACATAGATAGAAACCTTTTAACTCCTAACTGCAGCTAAAAAGCAGAAAGTATTATCATTATGCTAATATTTTATGTTGCAAAGGAATTACTGTCAACTAGTGCCAAAAACTGCAATAAGAAAAGAAGTGGTGATAGCTTAGTTCCTACTTTACCTAAGTCTTGTATTTTTAATGTTTGAAGACACTGAACAATTTTGCATTTTGAATTGTATGTTCTGATTAGATGTTCCAGGGCTCATCAAAGCCTTGTTAGATGCATTATCATCTAAATACATGAAAGAAACAAGATCTTTAGGAGATATACAACATATCTTCAAAAAGCAACATATCTTCAAAAAGCTTGCCCAAAGGGATTTTTTTCCCAACAATATAAAAATGTCTATCACAAAATATTAAATACCTGTGCAAATAGTTTCTTACTCAAAATTTATGCATTTATGTATTTTGTGAATCTCTCAACATGTATATGTTGTGTCAGTTGCCATACTAACATAGCAAACAAATCAACAGAACATAACAAAGAAAAGGAATAGGTTATCATAATATCAAGCAGGATTAGATTACAATCAGGCTTTCTGTATATGTTTCCTGAAGTAGACTACAACTAAAGTTAAAAGCTATTCTGTTATCTCTTTTTTTTTTTTTTTCCTGTGAGCACATAACCACAGTTAGCTCAAATATGTTTCTGCTAAAAACACCAATATTCTAGAATAGGAATAATGGAGAACTTTAATAGAGATGACAAAATATAGAAATAGCAAAAATACCCTTCAAAGTGTTTTATTAGCAATCTATATGAAATTTTGCTGAAATCAAGAAAATCTTTGCTTCAATAAAATCTTCTGTGTAGACTATGACACAAATAATTTGCAAGCTTGCAAAACTGCACTAAATTATGGAAACAACTAGAATTTTTGAGAATATTTTTGTATTTAAATTATTGTTTATTTAATACTTAAAATAACTATTTTCCTATCTATTTATCTCTATGTGTTTGTTCTGATAGTGACCAAACATTCTGTAATCTACAGCAATAATTGTGCTGCCAACATCATTGTTTATAAATCTAATAAGCTATGAAACTACAGTTTCAGATTCTGACAAAGAAATCTTGGCTGTAGTTACACTAAAATGATAGCATTTGTCACCATGGCAAAATACAAAGAGAAGATGTTGTAAATGGAAATTTTTTTACTTCTCTATAAAACTGACTCAACAGAAAATTGTTCTAGGACAAATCAGGACGTGCTATCATTTCTAGCCATGTGAAAAACATCTGTTCTGTCACCTTATTTTAAGGGTTGAACTTGAACATATTGGTGTTTTCAGATGTTTGTTTCTCAATTATACGGCTACATTCTGGGATGGACATTCATGGATATTTCCAGGTAGTTTGAAACGTATTCAAATTGAGTCTATGTGGTTCCAGCATGGGAAAGATTAAATCATCTCCTATATCAGTTATATTAAAAATTTTTATGATTTACTTACGAGAGTCTTGATTAGAGCTGAACAGTGAAGCTGCAACAATGGTTGTTGTGACAGGAATTTGGGCTTAAGAGTAACCTTTGTTAAACGGAGGATATCAAGGAAATTTTGACAAACAGTTAAATAACCTGATAAATTATTTATTCATAATTATGTTTACCAGACATAAAAATTAGTAACAAACAATGTTTTTCTGTCCTATGGAACACAATGTGCTTTATGCATTGTGAGTCAGACAGTGGTATCCAAACTCACCATTACTGTATGATCACATAAAACATTTGTGCTGTCAAAATGTGCTTAAAAATCAAATATCATATAACGAACAAACCAGAAACCTTGCCTAGTTAATTTCCAGAAACAAACACTGTGAGCAGACGTTGAAGTGTGAAGATGAACAAAATAGTTCACAGAATTACGCCCAGCCTGAACCTGCCACGAGACTGGGACAGTATTATATTTTTTTCCAATTTAGTCAATATTGGATGTTTTAAATCAAATTAATATAAACCAAACCTGTATTACAGAAATCAGCTTACTTTCATAGAGGAATTAAAAAATATGTTCTTGGCCTTTGTTACCTTTGAGAGTTACCTTTCATCATCGTACCTTGATGCTTGAACATGACTTCATACCTGCATTTAAGGACATGAAATTCCAAGCTAGACTTTGAATAGATTATACTCATATGATGAATCCAGTATCTTAAAAATTTATACTATGTTCTTTTGCCCATATATTTCCCCCTCTCTGGCTTTGATTTTTTGTTTCACTGCCTTCTTGGCTTCTATACCAGTACTTTTCTCACAGTAACTTTTCTCATTAGTAGCTGTGTGACTCTCTGCTGCAGGGTTCAGCTGTCCCTGGTTTGTACAGCCCTTCTGCCTGACCTTGGCTCTGGTTCACTGAGAAAATTCTTGTTGAGGTGTGAGAAAGCAGGCGAGCTAAAATAAGCAAGATATGGAAAGTCAAAACAGATGGGAAGTGCAACTGCTGGAGCAGCGGCAGCTAACAGCTCCAGGACTCAAACGTACTGAGAAAAACTGTAAGACCTTCCCCTCCTGCCAGCTCCAGGGAACTGGAAGACAATAACCCAGCAGCAGCAGCAGAAGCAGCAGAAAAGCAGGCCGGCATGTTTGGAGAAGCCTGGCCCTTCCCCAAGAAACAGCTTGTCTGGTCCAAGAGGACTCAGCTGATTGCAAAGGGGTTGCAAACACCTAACCTAGGAGCTTACTACTTCCAGCCTGCTGTCTCATGCATTCTCCAACAAAAAAATCCCTTCATACCCCTCAGCTGCATCTTGCTAGAGTCTCATGGTGAAAGCTGCCCAACTGAAGTGATGAAAGAGGGTTTTATGGTATCTAAGAAAGGATGCTGTGACTATTGTACAGTCAGAAAAACAACTTCCTGTCCTATGAGAAATTAAAAAGCAATTATTATCTGGAAATTTCTAACAATTAAATGTAAAAATATAGAGGAGAAATTTAGAAAGGATAAAATGAAAGTACTCGATGTCCTTATGTAGTCATCTCAAAATTCTAAGTTGGTGACTGAAAAAGTAACGATATTTTATTAATTTTCAAAGCAATACCACTTTTAGAATTTAAGCCCCCTTTTCTCTGCACCCATGACATATTAACTGAAGACAAAACTTTTGCATCAATAGTTTTGTTCCTGACATGCATTCTCAGTGAAAAATATTTTGCTGAAATGTATTTCTATCTATTTGGATTTGGTGTGGGTGTTCCATGAAAATAAAGACCAAGGCATGCTATCCATAGAACATCGAAGCTTTTAAAAGCCACCTAACAACACTATGGAAGACTCCACATAGAACCTAATTTTCAGTTACTGGCGCCAATGTCATCAATGTAAGCAGCTAATAAAAGTAAATCTACATTAGCATGAAGTGATTCATACCATTCTGATGAAATTCTGTTAAGAAATTCCAGCAGGTAGGTGGAAACATAAGATTCTCAGAGTATCTAAGTTCTTGCAAATTAATGTTAGCACTGTTTCCTTTTCTTGAAACTAAGACCATAAAACACAGTGACTATGACTTCTCACAAGGAAAGTCTCTGGCATAGCCGGTTATTAAAGACTGTCCTTTAAATCCCACTCCAGATTTTACCTGGGACACCCATCTCTCACATTTTCCTTGATGTTCATGAATATTTCAAATTCATCCATAATGTATTATGAGGTTTAGTGATAAAATTATACTTATAAAGACAGATGGTATTACAAATACCAAAAAAATAGAAAAAAAGTTAAGCTTTATAAGCAATGATGTCAGGGGAAATGTAATATCTGGGATAAAGAAATAACAGAAATTAAAAAAACCCTTTTTTTTCCATATAATGTGTCAACTTTTTCCACATTCCCTTTTCGCTGTAAAAGTACTTAAACTCCTTTATACTTTTTTTTTTCATATTGATATTGGTCTAATGCAGGGAGTGTCCATAGATCATATATAATACTCACTTACTTAACTCAAAGCCAATGTAAATCTTCCTATAGTGCAGTTTTTAATTAAATGTTGGGTTTATATGTTCATATTCTTTAGAGCTAATGTTCTGAACAGCATAAATTTTCTCTCATGAGATTTCTCAGTGGAAGGGATTGAGCAGCCTTTACGAATATTAGATCCCATAACAACATTATGATAATAATATTTTATGTGCCTTTGTAGATGAAGTAAATGCACAAAATCTATGTCACACAGGAAGTAAATGACAGATGATATGGAATTCAGATTCCTAGATGCTGTCAGATTAGAATCTTTAAAAACTGTGCAGCAACCCAAATCTCAGATATAGGAGAAAAAGAGCGTGCCAAACCAAGCAAATAAATTTGAAAGACTATAAGTAAAAATGCTGGGAGGGTCTTTTTATTCTGGAAATTCAATCAAGACTGTATGATTGCCTGCCAGAACATAATGTTTTCAGGTCAATAAAAGCAGAATAATTTCTCACATGAACGGAAGAATCAGAACAGGATAACAGCAACCCTCAAAAATATTTTTACCAGCTATCTCATTTACTCTCATATTATGTTAGCTCTTCCAGTTTCTGCTGCTGCTAATAATCACAGGATGCCGACATGTGTACAACTAGTTTCTGCCAATCCAAGCAAACCATAGAAAGCATGCTGTAATTTACAGTCCCAAGATGTTGACAGAATGGTTCACCAGCCAACAAAACATTACTTTCTTTTGCAGCTTCAAAGCCTGGAAGGAGGACATAGAGTTCTGTGAAAATCAGTGGGATGCTGGAAAGCTAAGGCACAAGCTATGCTCTTCGTTACAAAGATGCTGGCCATCATTCCGGAGGGGATATCAGAGATCTAACCTCAACAAAACATCTGGCAACAGGGCTGTTTTCTACACAGGCTGTAAAAAAACAGGCTGAGAAAGCTTTTCTTAGGGGCCTCAGCCTGGTGTCCAGCTGTGTGTCGTTTTTGTGCACTACCAGTTACGTAAAACAGTAATATTTTATTCATGCCTGTCGTCTATCTAATTCTGTACCTTGTGCAGGTGTTTTTCTGATGACTATGAACTTTTGAAATTTTGGTAGTTTGAGACAGCATTTAGAAAATTCTTCTGTTATTGGTTTTTTGTCAACTACATGATGTTGGAATCCTAAAAATCTCTCTAGCTTCTGTTGAAATTCTTGTCTAGCAAATGTTGAATTTTAGCATGTTTAATTGTGTCTCAAACCCCCAAAGGGATTGATAATATGTTAATACCTTTAATACATTAAAGAAAAACAATTCTTACTTTTTGAACCATGAGAAAACATTAACCCTGATTCCAGGCCTCTAACCTCAGGACAACAGAAGATGACAAAGCTAGGACAGAGCAAAGGCCATCACAGTGCAGCACCGGATGTTTAGTCACAGAAATTCCATGGTACTGTTATGTTTGCTTGGATGCTTCAAATACAGAGAATGATCTCTGTGGGTTCTGCTGTATCCTTCCATTCACACAGAACAATCCCACTTGCCTCAGCAGGGCTGCTCTCCACCTCCCATCCCACAGCCCTGCTCAGCCCACCCATGGGTCCAGGGAGGTGTCCCGTCCTGGGGCAGTGGGACGGGCAGTGGCTGACACGCTCTGCCCAGACAGACCCCCACAGGGAGCCCCCCTGCCCTGCCAA
The DNA here is from genome assembly GCA_013397935.1 of Dasyornis broadbenti. Classification (NCBI taxonomy): domain Eukaryota; kingdom Metazoa; phylum Chordata; class Aves; order Passeriformes; family Dasyornithidae; genus Dasyornis; species Dasyornis broadbenti. The sequence continues at coordinate 1,883,740 of VZRN01006082.1, forward strand.
CCCTCCAGGGACACCAGCCCTTGCAGTGGCCTGAGGGTCTCTCCTTTGGTGTTTCACAGTCTCAGAGGCTCGGGGTGTCGTCGGATGCCCTGGCGCCACATTCTCCAGCTCTCCAGCCTATCTGCAACCAAGGAAAGATATCCTGCAGGTAAGATGGTGAATGGGACATGGTTTAAGTTCTGCATAACATAATGCAGTGACTCTCTTTGAAAAGAGGACAACCCTTCTCAAGTGGAAAGTATACAGAGAGATATAATACAGAAAATCACAATAGTTACCAGCCCAAGAGGTTGGTTTTCTTTAACACAGTGTCTGTTTTTTATCACAGCTATTACATTAGCACCCCACAATCTACTTGCATCCTGTTGGCTCTACAAATAGAGCTCTGCAGATGTTTGCTATTATCCACAATTTAGAAACTATTTCACCAAAGACAAAAAGAACCCTGGGAATTAATCACCCTCTTTGTCAAAGGGCCCTTGAAGAAGCAAAAATGTCAGAACCATTGTAAAGAAATAAAAATGTATCTGGATGTCCATCTAAAACAATACAACATTGTTTTTATTAAACAAAATCAATTTATTTTCCTTTCCTTTTTTTTTCACCATGCAAGCATATTACAGCCTGTGCTACAGTACGTATATAAACTCCCCCCATTATAAGAAGCAGAAAGAAAGAACATAGATATTTGGTGCAGACCAAGAGTAAAAAATTAACCCATTCAATTAAAGAAGGGTGGTGGTCATCATATGCATAGTGATACATAAACCTGAGTGAACTATGTGGGATTATTCTTGAGTGGTTGATAAGATCTATAAGTACTAAAATTACAGTGGTCATACTATTAAGTTATTTTTATTCACATTTAATCTAAAACCTTATTAAACCATTTAATCTAAAATGCAAAATCATTTTCCATTTTAACTGTAGAAATTTTAACTGTGGAGCTGCCAAAAAAAGATTAAGGAAGCTACAGAACAACTGTAATTACCTTTTGTCCCAATTCTTGCTGCAGATGTTGCATAGTGTCTCATTGACAATGTTTTCTGCATATGTCAGGGGTAAAATCAGATTTTTCCCAGTATCAGGATAACAACAAAAAGCAAATTATTTATATAAAAGAAATTTGGCCTTTTTTTCTTTGCTCTTATTTACAGTTGTTTCCTTAAAAGAGATTCCAGATTATTTATCCTTTATACAACTGTAAAATTGTATCATGTGTTTTTCAGTTTGCATTCTGAGCATACAGTAAATTGTGAATAGAAACTGACTGCTTTGGCTGGTAGGATCAAATAAAATTAAAACCCAGGTTCTAATACAAGTGCTTGTTTAGTACATTTTATGTCAATAGCTCAGACATTTATGTAGATTTGCTTACTGAAGACTAATTATGAAAATTAAACTGAGCCCACAAAATACTTCAAAATTGTTAAAAATATATTTTAAGCAAATTGATTAAAACTGAAAACTGTTAGGATATATCATTATTCACCCTATATTGAATGCAATATTTAAGAAATAAATAATGAGAATCTACTAGCTCCTTAGATACTAAAGCTGTCTGCTTGACTGAACAGGCATAAGTAATTTTTTTCAAATGAAAATTATATAAAATAACATTATTATTATCTAGACTCTGCACAAGCAAAATGTCCATGTTCAAGCATTGGTGCAAAAAGAATGGAGTCAAATGCAAAATGTAGTATTTCAAACTAGAAAATGTAGTTTTCATATTTCAAATGTGTTTGTCACTAATTTTGAGATACAATATAGGTAAGCTCTAAACATATGCTGTGACTATTTTCAAGGCAATATAGTCATAACAGAAGATAAAGCCTTTGGTATAATTTTTGTGTATTTATATCTTTCCTGTAAAGCACCCTGGGCTCCTACTACCAATGCAGTGTATTTCTTCAACATTTCACCAAATGGGTACTTCTTACAATTTGTGATTTTGCACCCCAGTAGCCAGTTGTGGCTTTTGACATGGTTTTGTTATGGGGCTCTGGGTTATCTCTTAAAGCTGCACTGCACAGACACCTGACTGTTTTTCTTATGTGCCTCAGAATCCCCACCTTTAAATCAGAAATATGTTTTAAGATTTTCTAAGGATTTTTCTTTATGGAATCTACATATTGTTACCTTTAAGGGAATAAGGAGGAAAGCAAGAGATTGGAAAGTCTGAAATATTCCGTGCAACTAAAGAATTGGGTAAACACATAAACTTTATCATCAGAGAGCAGGTCTGCTTTGATTAATGAAAATGTTATATGGATGTCCTAAAACAAAGAAAGATGGGTCTTCAGCATGTCCAGACCATTCATGCAGAGAGAATTCCTCTTCTATAAAGGCTGTTCCTCAAGAATACCTGCTTCTGACTTCTGACTGTAATACCATACGTCAGCTGACTAGAACATGATTTATCCCAGAAGCCCCTTGATGTCCATCTTAGTCCCTTTAATGGCACCAGTCCCTCTCTGCCAGACTCATTTGGCCCTAGGACATGACTGGAATCTTTATGTAACCTGCAGTGCACCATATCCAGTGTGTTTCCTTCTTGGCCTCGTGACCAGCTCTGCTCTGGTGTGACCGGTGAGGAGCACCATCAGGCACAGGACATGGCACCAAATACCTATGTGCTTTCTTTCTCCTTCTTCTGATGGGGGGAGTTTACATACATACTGTATCATGGGCTGTAATATGCTTGCATGGTGGAAAAAAAAAGAAAAGAAAAATAAATTGATTTTTATTTAATAAAAACAATGTTGTATTGTTTTAGATGGAGATCCAGATACATCCAGGAGGCAGCAGCTGGCACAGCAAGGTGCACCGAAAGGAGGGGACAGATGCTGTGCTGAGAAGAGCCTTCCTGTACTCAGCAGTGGTGGTGACACCCCACATGGCATAGTCTCCGCGTTCCATTGGAGGAACAGATCCTACACAGCAGAGGCCTTGACCCACAGTGAGTTCCTGAAGGAGATCCAGCTCTGCAGGGATTTGGGATCAGGGATGCCTGGGGCTTCTGGCTGAGGCTGGGACTAGGGGAGCTGGGCTCCTTGCCTGCCTGCTCTTGTGACCAAGCAAAGTGTCTGCAGGAGGAGGTCACCAGACTGTGCAGCATCAGAGATAATGAGAAATAGTTTGGTGTAAAGTTAAATGGAAGGGGAGAATATCTTCTTCACTAAGATCATCTTCTGATCAAAAACCTTTTCAATACATTGATTATTCTTTACTCAATAATGAGTAAAAGGGGAAACCATAAACAAGACCCCACAGAGACACAAACCTGGTCACAAAAAGGGTCAATAGAGACAGTGCCAAGGACCAGCCTGGGACAGAGAACCTTGTCTTGGCACACTAGGATGTTCCTCAGTAGCCAGGCAGAAGGAGCTCCTGTGCTGGGAGCTGATGGATGTGATGGTCACTTATAGCATCCTGTAACATCTGGATCATCTCTAAGACCTGCAGCTTTGAGGACCTAACAGTAATGGAGGGGGTGCAGGTACACTTTGTACTTACCAGTTGTGAAAATGGAGTCTCCCATGAAGATGGAGGCTGGAAGCTGGTTACTTCTGGCACTCAGGAGATGGCTCCTGCTCTATTTTCTGATTTCCAACTTTCTGATGTGCGATTGTCATCATTTACATGACACCACCCAACCAGACAGTCATCAGGATGACAGAGCAAAGCTATGTAACATTGTTCATCAGCAGGGAACCATTGCTCTAGCAACACTGCTATGTCAAATACAGACATACCTGAAAAGTCTAAAAGGGGAAAGATAACTCTAGTAGTGCTAAGAAACAATGAAACATTTCTTTTTTAACTGAAAAAACCTAATAAGAAAGAGTATTCTAATTTAACTTCACATCTGCTGTGGGTTCAGAGTGTATGAGGCACGTAAGTCACTCACTTCTTACCATGGGGACACATTCCCTTATTGAGTGGCAATCATGGAAGCTTGCTCAGATCCTGGATTCTGCAGTTCCACCAGTTAAAGAAGAACTTGCCAAACAATCTGATGTAAACTCCAAAAGCATTATTTCTTTGTCTGCAATCATCTCTATCTGTCAAAGAAAAACAGTACTTGCAAATACATGCATTCAGGTCTAAAAATCATCAAGATGTACAAGTAATCGTTGTTTAAATCACCCTGAATCAGGTCCTCAAGAAGTCACTAATTATTTTGTCCATGTGTAATTCAAACTTTTTGTCTGTGCACTGACTCAAGCTACAAGGTATTTGCCAGGTAACATCTGCTGCACACCAAGAATACTTCCAAATTTACCTGACTACCCTATTACTAATGTGCTTTGACTTAAATTACACCAGCAGCTACATTAACTAGCATTAATTTAAAGCATATTTTCTTTTGTTTTCTTGTTCTTGCCTCCTATATGCTGAATATTTTTGCTATAAAAAGATGTGGCCAAGTTAGGAAGAAAATACTGTTGAATAAATCTTTACATTTCCTCTGGATCTCTCAAAAATACTATGAATGTGTTCTGGTTCCTATACTGATGGGCAAGCATTCTGGCAGCCACCAGAAGAGTGAAAATTAAAGTATAATAAAGCTAAATATAAATCTTGCAGAGGACAGCTCCCTAGAGCTTCATACATTTCTTTTGCATTAATTATTCTCTTGGAGTTTCAAATTATAACAAATCAGTGTGGCAACATGCAGAAAATCACTGCACTAAGCATAACAGAAATTCAGATGTGAAAACCACTCCTCAACTGAAGTGTAAATGTAAGCATTGCAAAAAATGACTTCAAAGTCTCTGTAAGCATTTCTTAAAAAAAAAAAAAAAAAAAACCTGCATTAATTAAATGACATCAGGGCAACATGTCTGGTAACTGTTGAATGAAAAAGAAAAAAAATCACACGGATAATTACCAACAAAAATACAACAGCAATTTAGTTTCACTAAGGTAAAAGCTGTAAAAGCACATCTTAAATTTGGATAAGAATGTTCCTATGTAACTTGTATTTCTTGAAGTGAATAGCATTTGTTTTAGCAGCAAGAAATCAGTTTGTCCCCACTACCCTGACTAAAATATAGATACCTAGCACCTGAAACTTTGCAGAACATGCCTATGAGGAAAGACTGGAGGTAAAGTTGTTCTTTTTTTTAACCTAAAATCCAAACCTAGCTGCTGGTTAAGAATGCCATGGCTGGATGACAACATATGTACACCTAAGTGCAGCTACTTATGGCCATTACAAAGAAGTCCTGAATTTGCTGGAGCTGAGCAAGCAGGTCCCTGCTGAGGGTTGCCGTGGCAGGGCAGCTACAGTCATGGAAAACTGGGACACACTGCTGTAACACCAGAGGCGCTGCGCCAGGACCTGATAGACGCTGTCTGCCTGACAGTCTGGGAGTGGTGTGAGCAGAGATCTAACATCAGCATCCCGTGTAATTACCTACTGTGTAATTACCTGTAATTGCCTATTGTTTAAAAAATGCTGTATGCATGAAGTATTATTAAAACTTTCTATAGTAGCCTAGTCTTGTTCTTGCCAGTGTTTCCAGTGTAGAAAGCATTTCCTCCATGTACTAACATGCTGATTTAGACATTAAACTTATTCTAACATAACCTTTTGGTCATCTTCTCAATCTCTTAGAACAGACAAATCAGAAACAAAACACATAAATTGCATGCTGAAAACATTAAACCCAAATAGCTATTATTCTAAAAATTAAATTTTGGAAGAAATATATTTTTACACTACTTAGTCTATAATATACTCAAATCTCTCTTCCATATAGCTCTGACAGGGAAGATTCAAGAAAAATACTCATATTCAGCCATGAGAATCAATACCTAGCACATGCTGGAATGTGGAAGTGTTCTTAGTTTGATTTTCAAATTATACAGTAACATAATGTAGGATATTCTGAATAAGTGATATATTATAAATGATAAAGTAAACTTTAAAACAAATCCAGCCATAAAAAAGGAAAACGTTATTTTTGTAAATACACCCAAAGACCACCAGGTGTCTCTGTAATAAAAGGAATATACATGAACAAAAATATGTTTTAAAAAAAAAGTTTTAAAAATAATCTATCTTCAAGACATACACACACACACAACCCAAACAAAACAAAACAAAATAAAACAACCCCCAAAACACCCCTAAACAAAAAAAAAACCTCTTGTGATCAGTTCAAACTGTTTTTAAAACTAAGGTTATATGGAAAGGTGAAGTGTTAATGCAAGCCCAGACAACTCCTACTGTCAGTGTCAGCAGTATTAATGCCATCAAAATTATGCTTTAAATTCAGATTGTACTTTATGTTGCACCTTGCAAAAACTGAAAGGAATCTTTTGCAAAGGACGTAAAAAATCCCCAAAGTGTACCAGAGCATGTGCAATTATATGTTCTTCTAATTAGACATTAATGTATCTCACTACAAGTTTATCACTACTTTGAATTTAATTATGATTAATTACAAATGTGTTACTGGTTAGCTCATTTTATGGCACAGACTTAGGTACTGACACAGTTAAAGTGGTACAAACATATGTTCATAGATAAAGTCACGACAGGAAGCTACTACATATCAATACAGCCTATTCTTGTAGTGAAAGAGAAATCAACAGCCCTGATATAAACACTTATAGCAGCATAACTTTGCATATTTCTATTAAAATATTCAATACCAAATGATGCAATAACTGATAGCCTTGTTTGTGATAGCACTGGTATTAGACACGAAGACTAACACTTCTGTAGCTGGCATCAGTTATACAAGTCCATGGATGTGTTTTCTAAACATATAACAACTCAAGAAGTATTTGTACACAAATGTGCACTTACCGCTTTCAAATTAAAGTACCTACCCTCTTTTCCCCTTCGTTGCAGCAGTTTCATACATGTGAAGAGCTATTTGAGTAATATTTATTTAGATAATTTTTCTGCTTAACATATCTTTGACAGCAGTTCTTAATTGTGGTCAGTGTAATCTTAACTTTTTGATAAAAGGTAAATACCAACGAGGTGAATATTCTCAAAGTACAGAACACCTCTACCTAATTAAAGAGAAGAAATGTATTTTTCTATACTTTCAAAATATCTTCTAATTTAGAAATTACTACATTAATTCTACTAAAATTGAAATACATATTTTTCTATATTTTCTCAGGTTTCATATAACAGCAAAAACCCCATGAATAGCTGGAAAACCTTTTGTATAAAATCTATGTGTAAATGTTCGGAAATAGCATTTTGTAAACTTCATTTTCACATGTTTACATCTTTCATATAATAGTTACTATATTTAGTAAATAATAAACAATGAAGTAAAAATATACAGTAAAATGTATTCAAAACAAATATTAAAATGTACCCCAAAATAATAGCATCATTGACAGATACTACTGGAGGCAATATTTGAAGATTTTTTGGTTTGCCTTCTTCATTAGACAGCATCCCAGCATCTTAGCTTCTTGGTTTTTCATGACTTCTTCCCTCTCTATCATAAGTTCTGGATGTGGGCTGCATTACCAACTAACCATGAAATCTAGCTCTAAAACTTTGTCTGTATCAGAACATTCTTACATCTTCCTCTATGCCTCCTTTTCTTATTCGAGCTCTCATTTTCCTTTCTTTCCTCTTTTTCCCTTGCCTTGACCCCTCTGAGATTGGATCGGGGCTCCAGAGGCAGGTGTGGAGCATTGCCTCCTGTGTGCCAGGAATTGGTGGCCACTGCCAGGCCCAGGGATGCAGGGTGTTTGCGGCAGGGCATTGCCTCGCCAGAGCAAAGCCCAATCTGTCCCTGCCCCTCACACACAGGCATCCAAAGTGTTTTAAGCCAGCAATCTCCTCCAGCCTCTCACAGTTGCATGCCCAGCTGTATTGATGCACTTATGCCTCTAGGAGTCCTTGTTCAATATATTAGCAACTGTTCCTGTTTAATTGCAGGAAAGGAGCCATTTCTGTGCATGAGATCCTGATTTTTGATAATCACCCTTTCTGACACGAGCATGAGTTCCTCTATCACTCTATTTCTTGCAAAAGTGGCATTTCAGTACCCTTTTCCTTGCACCTTCTATTTCCCAGACACAGTCTGATCCATATGCAATCATTTCGTGTGTGTGTGTGTGTGTAAAGAAACATCACTACTGTGCCGTAGGAAATCTGAAGAACCTTCCCTCATTATGGAATACAACCCTGATGTTGTCGACGCATGGACTTGGCAGCAGCTGTACAGACATTTTAGGAAGGCAGATCATTTCAATGTGGGCAATGAAGGCAGTTCACTCAGTCTCTTGTGCCACGTGCTGGCAAGAGCCGCAAATTACAAGAACAGGGACACTGTCAACTTGTAGTTGAAATGTGGAGCTCAGGTGTTCAGGGTGGTGGAAAAATCCTGACAGCAGAGGCAAAGGAGGATGTGCTGACATAGTTATGAGCTGTGCAGGGCACCTCACATCCCCAGAGCTCACATCTGACACAGCTGATGCATTCCAGTCTCTGGGCTGTGCTCTGCAGCAGGCTGGCAGAGTGTGGTTGCTCATATGAAATACTATAAACCCATATTTTGCTGAGGCCTGTGCATACTTTGGCTGATCCCTTGCAGGCCCACAATCATGTCTGTGGGGCATTCTCTTGGTGCTGCAAGTGGTCATCGTTTACTCTCTCAGGCTGTACAGGCTGTGGAAGGGTGCTTGCTTTCTCCCATTCTTCATTTTCCCTTTGAGGCTATCTATGCATTGTTTCCAAACAGGATTTATCAGAAGTTGAAGGAGGCTAACTCTTTTCAAAATCTGTGCAGTATATCATATTTATATGTCAGCATCTGAAGCAGATAAATGAAGAGTGTAGTATTAGCATATTAGCAAGTGCTTGATATGATAGGACTTGGTCTAGAACATACTGAAATTGAAATATTTCCTTAGGCATTTAAAGAAAACAGTTGTGTAGGCAAAAAAAAAAAAAAAAGAAAGATGAAATCTAACATCTACTCAGCATCTGTGACATGCTGTGTCACTGAACTATTTCCTAACTGATTAGCAACTTCCAAATCAATGTGAAAAAGACAGACAGAGACTGAAACCTTCACTCCCATCTTCAAGCTGTAAGCAGGTAAGGAATACAACCTTCTCATTTACAGTCTCCTTACCTGAAGGATGGAGTCACTGGAATTCACTAGAGAAAATCCTGATATTTCTTTCCTCTCCCTTCTTCTTAAAGTAATTTTTTGGTATAGGCATAGAATCATGAATGATTAGAACGGGACAAGTACCAAGTGCTGAGGGCAAAGAAAGAGGGTCCATTGCATCAAGTTCCACAGGGTTATTAACAAAATTATTTTCAAAAATCCTCATACAAGTCCCTGACATGTCTCCCTTTCTGATATGTGACATTGAACTGAGCTTTGAGTTGCACCTAAAGACCAAATTCAGTGTTTCAGGATGTAAGAAAAGGCAATGCTAGAGGAAGGGTATTAGGTTCCTACTTAAAGGATATGCAGCAGCTGAGAGGTAACAGAAATTCTGGTACAGTGAATGGACAAGCTACTGTTTCTTTGAGAAGGAATTACATACAGATAATTTTGCCCCACATTACATTCCTCCCTCCCACATACACGCACACTTGTACATAATCTGAACACCCACAGCCCTTTTGGTCCCCAGCTAGATGTCACTAGCTAGGGTTAACATCTGTGCATCCTTCTCTCCTGCACTGGGCTTCAATACAGCTCTCATCCTCCCTAAAATACTGCAGGCTGGGAAATCACAGCCAGAGTGTTTCTCCTCCTTTACTTTCACGATCTCTCAGCTCCCACAAAAAATCTGGTGGAAAAGAGGAGATGAGAGGGAAGAGCAAAATTGTCAGCAATTCACTTCGCTCTTCACCTTGTCTTTTTGCCCATGCCTTTCTTTCCATCTTCTGTTTCTCACCCCCATCTGTTGACAGGCTCTTGAGTGGTTAATGGTGAATGTCCTGTCACACTTAGAGACAGTGCTGAAGGTCAGGATCACTTGCGGGGTTGCCCACAATAAAGTAGTTATGTGTGCTACAGCCCATATGTGCCTTACGCCCCTTGCTACCCCTCTGCCTGTATCACAGCAAAATATTTGTATTTCAGCAAAACCCTGTCAGTCAGCAGGAACAGGGGAAAAATGCCTTGCCTTGCCTGCAGATTGGAGAGGATGATCTCTGGCTGTTCCATCCCAGGCTCCTGGAGGGCTGAGCTGGGCACGCCACAGGAGATGACAAGATGGGCAGAGCCAGCACAGGTGTGCCCAGGCTGGAGGCTTCATTACTCACCTCTGCCACAGGGCGTGTTTCTGCCCTCACTCCTGAACACTGCCTGGCAATGCAAGGGAAACAAGGGAAACAGCACTGGGAGAGCACCAGGAGGGAGGCTTGCGCTTGCTAATGCCTTCCCTTCCAGAGCCACTAAGGGCACTGCTAGAGGATGAGGACGTCAGAAGGGACAGTGAGGTGCCCTGGCCTTGGGGGAACTGTGGCCAGGCTGTGCAATGGGGAAGGCTCAGTCAGGTCCTCCAGGGCACCCGTAGGAAAGGCAGGGCGCAAGCCCGGTGAGCCACAGGGAGAGCTGCCATCCCTGGCCGCTGGGGTCCCGTACACAGCAGCCATGCAGAGGCCAAAGACACAGACATGTGGAGGGACATAAGGGTTGGTGCCATGGTACAGGGCACAGAGTCATCTCAGTTGGAAGGGATGCAGAAGGATCACTGAGTCCAACTCTTTCAGTGAACTGATTAAACAAACCAGTTTAGTTACTGAAAGATCAAAAATAAGGAAATTTGAAATATGAATTTCAGTAAATTTTGTGAGTTCTCTTAAGAATCTTTGCTGTCTTCATCTCTTTGTCATGAGTGTGACTTGCTGCTATTTACCATCAAAAAATGCTGGAATTGAAACTCTTTGGTTCTTTCAGTGCTAAGTCTACTGGTTGTTGTGCAGGTCAGAGTTACGACCGAAGACATTATTAGTTTATGTAATACTTGCACTAGGACAGTCCTCAGTCATGTGTGGCATTGTTAGACTTGTCTTATTTTAGGTTCGCTACAGTCAAGAACCCCAGCTTTTGCTCTTTTAATTCTGAGGGACAGAACTGAAAATGGATGCACAAGTTTTCTGGCCAAACTAGAAACAGAATGTTCTTCCAGGGCAAAGGAGGAGATGAACGAGTCCAAGAAGAATGAGAAATGGGTGTGTGCAGACGTGCCTAGATCAGTGTTCTAGGACTAGCAGGCTTAATTAACTGTAAAAAGTACACACATGTCCTGAAGTGCTCCTGACTTGCTCTAGGAAGATGGTGGCTGGGAACATGCTTACACTAGCAATTTACTAGACTTAGCCATGGGCTGCTTTCATGCTTCTCAGGAATGAAGGAAGGCATCAGGAGCTGATTATAAGCCAAAATAACTTTTGGGCCACAAAGATGGTTAAAGGGCTGGAGCACTTCTCCTATGGAGACAGACTGAGAGAGTTGGGATTGTTCAGCCTGAAGAATGCTCCAGTGTGACTTTAGAGCACCCTCCAGTATTTGAAGGAGACCTACAAGAAAGCTGGAGAGACTTTTTACAAGGGCATGTGGTGACAGGAGAAAGGGGAGTGGCTTTAAACTGAAAGAGGGCAGGTTTAGATTAGATATTGGGAAGAAATTCTTTACTGTGGCAGTGATGAGACACTGGAACAGGTTGCCCAGAGGAGTTGTGGATGCCCCATCCCTGGCAGTGTTCAAGGCCAGGTTGGATGCAGCTTGTGATTGCCCTGGTCTGGTGAAACTGGACCAGAGCAGGGGGGTTGGAATTAGATGATCTTGAAGGCCCCTTCCAACCCAAACCATTCTGTGATTCTGTGATAATTGTTCTGGTGAATCATACCAAGCTCACAAGCCACAAGTTTAGCACTGTCAGTGCAGGGATAGACATGGTGTTGAGATACTCTTCCCATGTCTCAGTCTAAGTACCCTTCGCATTGCATTGCCTTTGGTTTTTCTAGGCCCTTCCCCCAGAGAAGTCTCTTTTAGTATGGTGTCATGGACATGTTATCCACTGTATAATAATAAAGATGTCTACAAAGAATTTTAATTTTCTAAGGCAAATGTGTATTGAAATCAACCTTGAGGTTCCATTTACAATGTTAATGAAACTTAGGAAATTATTTGAAAAAATTATTTCTCTTAAAGCAAAATACACATACTCAAGTTAAACTAAGTCCACATTGTATAATTTATACAGAGTTACATATAAATCCTTTTCCATGCCCTTCATACAGGGCAAGAAGAGTGCACAACCTGCACAAACAGACTGAAAACCCTGCAACAGCAAGATTGCTCTGCAAATCCCCCTTCAAGGCAAGGCTACGAGGTAAAACCTGGCTCCTGTCTTTGTTGAACTTCCTCACCTATCAGGTTAAAAAAAAAAATTGGGACAGCAGGACCATTAAATTGTCTTACACAATATGGATTGGAAGGGGTCTTTGAACCCTTGTATGTTCAATTTCCAATGTTTCATTGATTGCTAATTTCCCTATAATTCTTTTTCCTGCAGAACTCCCAGGATTTTAAAAGTATTCTCTGTGCTTTTTGCTTTTTACCCTTTGCTGTATTTTTTATCTTTTCATATCTCCTGTTCTGTTCATATACCAAATAATCCCTTTTCTACACTAAATTTTCCATGTAATTTAATAATCTATTAATAGTAATACAAATCCTGGGTTGTTTTTTTTTTTTTTCCCCAAACAAAATGTCCATAGTAGAAAAAATAATAACACAATAAACCTTTGATATTTCTCTAGATGTCATCTATCATTATCCAGCTTATTTGGTTTTCATGTTACATGCTTTTCCCATAATACTTTTACTTGGCTGCAGAGCAAGAACTATCTTTTATATACATTTTATGCACTAAAGCTTCAGCAAAAAACTATATATAAATAAATATAGATAGAGTTATCTATGTGGGTGTACATAAATTTAGATACAAAGACGTAAATATACAGTAATTCCTCAATTTCAAGATCAAATAGATCAAGAATAGTGTACAGCCTTGTACACTATTGCAGGAGACAACTTTGGTTCGCTAAATGCAAAAAGTAGAACAATCATGTTCCACTACTTGCAAAGAGAATAAACTTCAAAGCTGAAAAATAGGACCTAGAGGGTGTACAAACAGCTTTATTAAAATCTATACAAAACTATATAAAATGTTTGTTTCCCTTTAAAAGTTATTTAAAGCCACTCATGAACTGTGTAAGAGAACAGGATTATACTAATTTAAGTTACTTGGCTATGCCCATTTTCTCCCGTATGGATTTTTTACTAATGGATTGATGGAGTAAATTGTTTTCATTGTCCCAGTCTAGACAGCAGTTAGATTAGGATCAAAAAGATGCCATCTCTCATTTGGTCACGCATACAGACACCACTGAGCTAACTGCGGTGCACAGAAGGTGAAATGCTGTGGAACAGAAATTCTCAGCATTCAGAGAATAATTGTCACCATTCATCCAATACAGATGTCAGGAATGTGTTAGTTCTCCCGTCATTGGTGGCTGAGGCGCGAGGGGGGAAAATAAAACAGTGAAATAGTCTTAATACTGTATAATCCTTCAGTAAAATGTGAGTAAGAAAAAAATACATCTACCATAGGCCAGAGTCAGATATTTCAGAATTCTAATGTCAACTACAGCATATACTCTCAGGCTTTGATGTATTTCTCAGCCAGTGGACCTATTACATGGAAGCTGGCTTTTCCAAAGGGCTAGACAACTCTGGGGATTATTTGATGAATCCAACAGGCTATACACACAAAGCATTAAGTGAACGGGAGGCCTTCACCAGACCAGCTATGGCCTAGTGAGGAAGGTAATGAGTTGCCAAGAGGAGAACATGTATCAACATTCATGTAAGTACAAGAACATATATACACACAAACACACAGAGCAGGCCCAAAATGAGGCAAATTCAGTGTCTGCTGCTTGTAGACACTATTAGAAGAGATGGTAGACTCTATCATTAGAAGAAAAGACTTAAACACTTAATTCAGAGGAACTGTACGGTCGCTAGAAAGAATTTATCCTTTTCTGACAATGACCTTAAACATTTGCATGTACAGCTGAGGAAAGTAATTCTAGTCTAGAAGGAAAGGGGCAAGAATTTACACTACAGGAGTCAAAACTGAAAAGGAACAGATCACAGAATCATGGAGTGGTTGGGTTGGGAAGGACCTCTGGACGTCATTTGGTCCAAACCCTCTGCTCAGGTGGGACCATTTAGAAATGGTTGTTCAGAACCATGTCCAGGTGGCATATAAGTATCTCTGAGGTGGGAGACTGGTGGGTAGCGCTCAGTTACCCTCACAATGAAGAAGTGTTTCCTCATGTTCTGAGAGAACCTCCTGTGTTTCAGTTTGTTCCTGCTGCCTTTTGTCCTGTCACTGGGCACCACTGGGAAAAGCCTGGCTTTGGACTATTTGCAACCCCTTTCAGGTATTGATACACGTTCATAAAGTTCCCCTGAGCCTTCTGATTTCCAGGCTGAACAATCCCAGACCTGCTTTAACTGAAGCTTTTAAACAAGCAGGATTACTTGCCCTACCAGAATCAGCAGACCTGCAGATCTGCACTGACAGAAAAAACACTGTAGCTGAAAACAGGAAAGACTGTATCAGGTCTGAACGAACGAGAGAATCTAAAGAGAATGACACAAACATTAAAGAGGGCAAGTTTCGCGCCCATGCTGAACCAGGGCTGCTGACAGAGCAGCAAGGCAGGGGATGAGCTCTACCCACAGCAAATAGCTGGCAACATGACAGGCGGCACACGTGTTTCTACTGAAGGGTGGACGCGGCTTTTTCTTCCAAAGAAGCAAAGCATTGATTCAACTGAACGAGAGTCTCCCCGCTGAGGAGCTGACAAAGTCTATCCACCCCGCGTCCTGTCACCGTGACCGTGGCCTCCCTCCCACCTCCTTGTGCGCCCTTCGCCACCGTGGACACCCCTGGGCTGGGATGAAC
>VZRN01006082.1:1898851-1936734 GCA_013397935.1 Dasyornis broadbenti
GTGCCGGCCCCGAGCTGGGCTGCGGGGCAGAGCGGGAGGAAAGCGGTGGGCCTGGGGGGCGGCAGCGCTGGGGCGGGCGGCGCAGTGGAGAAGCGCTGGGGGCATGAGGGGCAGAAGGGAAGGGAAGGGCTGTCAGCTGGCGTGGGTGAGCGCCGCGGGTTGGTTCGGGCGTCACTCACGGAGCGCTTTTCCTTTTCCTCGCAGTGGTTGCACATGTGGTGGCGTCAGGTGCGGGTTTTGTGGAGGATCTAGATGAGTCGTAAGTAC
Organism: Dasyornis broadbenti; assembly: GCA_013397935.1. Taxonomy (NCBI): domain Eukaryota; kingdom Metazoa; phylum Chordata; class Aves; order Passeriformes; family Dasyornithidae; genus Dasyornis; species Dasyornis broadbenti. The sequence continues at coordinate 1,899,119 of VZRN01006082.1, forward strand.
TGGGGTGTCTTGCCTAATTGCCAAGATATCGTTTGTGTTCTTGTGGGGAACATGACTGCAGACTTTGTGTGTAGTGTGCTTGTCAAGAAAGCGACACTGGAAAAGATTAGCTTTTTTTTTTATAGCAGGAAAGACAGAAAGATTGTGGCCTGAATTGTCATAGAATATTCTCTGTTGGAAAGGACCCACAAGGATCATTGAAGTCCAATTCCTGGCTCTGCACAGGACTCTCCAAGAATAACACCATGTTCCTGAGTGTTGTCCAATCGCTTCTTGAGCTCTGTCAGGCTTGGTGCTGTGACGACTTCCCTGGGAGCCCGTATAAGTGCCTAACCACCTTCTGGGTGAAAAACATTTTCCTGATATCCAACTTAAACCTCACCAACACAGCTTCATGCCATTCCCTGGGGGCATGTCACTGGCCACCAGAGAGATCAGTGACTGCCCCTCTGCTTCCTCTCTTGAGGACTTGAGTAGACTCCCATGAGGTCTCTCCTCAGTCTCATCTATTAAGGAGGTTCAGTTAATGAAGCTGAGGAACAGTTTAAATTTTCAGCTTTTTAAAGAGTTGTTACTGCAGACGCTGTTGCCAGAAATGTTCTTGGGTTCCTTTATTCATTCTTTCTTTTCTTTGGTGGGGTAAATATACTGGTGTGTTGGTGCCTGCCCCAAATAAAAGCTGATTGCATTTAACCAAGTTCTTCATTAGAGTTTGCTGCATGGCTGCCATGAGGGGTTGGGAGAATGAGTGTAAATGCATTCATGCATGGCCAAAAACGGAGGAGAGAAGGAGGTCAGCAGGACTAGTTCATGACTGTTTGAAGTGCCACTAATATTCCGGTGTAAAAATGTGCCTTTACAACAGAATTAGTCCTGAGACTGTTCAGGAGTTGAAATGGGTAGTCCTGCCATGAGTTTGGTTGTGTAGTGACACTGTTGGTGTAATGCTTTGCTGCAGCAGTTTGATAGCTACACAGTTGCTGTTTCCCAAGAAAATTACCTAAGATGGTGGGGGTTTTTTTGTCAGATAAGCAGGTTGATATGGAGTGCTACGAAGCGCACCAATTATTGGAATTGAAAGGGAAGGTATGGAAAATAGTAGCTGCTGGGGGAGGAGAAGGTGGCGTTAGATGACTGCTTTAGGATAAATTTCAGCCAGTTAAAGGTGATGTTTTCCTGAGGGTTCAATCCATGATAAATTACATCGTAGAGCTAAACCGTCAGGAAACCACTCACATTTTTGCAATATTGCATGTTAATCATAAGATCAGATGAGGCATAGTGAATTTATGGGTGAGGGGATGGGAACATATGGAAGAAGTACCCAGGAGAGACACAGCACCATCTCCCTGGTGTTGTGAAAAAACTACTGAAGCACAGGAAGTGTTTGGACTTGATTTTCAAAGCTTATTTTTAAAACATGCTCATATTTTCAAGGACTGAAGATACCTTCACTTAGCCTATCGCTCCTACATCATGTTCCCATATCATGTTTTCATACATGTGAATTGAAATGTATTTGTTGTTTTGGAGTGAAGACGTATGATTCTGTTGTCACATAACTTTTCTAAAAATAACTGGTAAAAGAAAATCTTAGTTTAGAACACTTGAATTTTTCAATTAGAAAACTATACAGATGCCTGTATTTGCAATTGAGAGTAAGAATTGATGAATTGTTCAGGGCAGGTTTTGTAGGGGCTTTTTTTGGTTTTTTGTTTGTTTTTTAGCTAATTGGCAAATGGTGAGAAAGGTTAGGAAAACAATTTTAAAAAAACAAACCTGGGAGCAGTGACTGGTGAAATTTCAAGTTTTCCATTTTATAGATGCCTAAACATTATGGACATCTTGCTGTTGCTGAAAGCTTTGGGTTTTATTTCAATTGTTGTGGTTGTAAATAATGCTAACTAGTACAAGGTACAGGTCCCTTTCCAAAACTTAGAGGCTATGGGAAAGCAAGGAGCAGAGCTAACAGAGGTGCCCAGCTGGGCTGTGGAAGGGGTGCACAAAATGAGCTGAGGTTCCTCTTGGCTTGTGCTGCTCTGATAGCAGATCTGCTGCCTCAGGTCGGTACTAGTCTTGTGATTTGTATGGACGCGTTCTAATGTGATAAGGAAGCAGATAAGTAACCTGACTGAAAAAACAAGTATTTTTCTGTCCGTGGGGATTCACTGGTGGCTCAAACCAGTTTCAGGAGCATCAGAAATGGTGCAAGGGGTGTGAAAAGGGAGACGGCAAGGAATAGATACAGCAGCTGGGTTGGTTTAAGGCCTTTGGAATTGTGGCCTTGGTGTTCAGTTTTGCTTCATGCTGGTTTCTTTTAACTGTTTGTGGTTTTAAGTGGGGTGCTTGGTTTAAGTGGAGGCTGAGGAAGAATTTGATCACGTAGTTGGGAAGATGTATGGGTTTGAGACAAATAATTTTGATTCAAAGATATACAACATTTATGTCATCTTCCCACCAGTGTGATTGCGTCTCTGCCAGCTGACAGAGGATTGCACAGGACAGTTAAAAAGAGACACTGAAATTTTGTGCTTGGAAAATGTACTTATAGGGCCCAGAAACAGCACCTTCAGAAAATGCTTGACTATTCATTTGTAGAGAGATTTCTGGTTTTCTTCAGCAGTGTGTTGAACTTTCTTAATGTTGTCTAGTATTTTAATCACTGACATTAGCAAAACTAGAGTGAGTTTCGATAACTGGGGTTTTGTTACACTTCAGATTTAGTTTCTGTGGAAGCTGATTAAATAGGTACTTGTAAATGAGTAGAACATTGAAATTTATTATTTTAAAAACTACAGTATTTTTTACAGAGTTTTGGGTCAAAGTTATTGAACTCGGTTGGAAAGATCAGCCACCAGATGTTTCCTTTCTTTCGCTCTTTTCCTTCTGTCTACTGGCAAGATTGCAGTCTGCCTTTCTCAGTGCTTTAATGCTCTTTGCAATTTGCCATAACGGTTGTACTGTGGCAGAAGAAGGAGAACATTTAGTTATAAATTCTTCTTATACAAACCAAAAGTGATATTCTAAATTGAAGCACGGCCCAGGATTTTATGATTCAGTAACTGCTTTCTGGCTCTTGCATCATCACCAATTATTTGGCATTGTAATTGGAAGTTAGCTGTAGCTCCATTGGAGTTCTCAAGAGATGTTGGACTCTCACTGGTTCTTTCATTGGCTCTATAAGCGCTTAGGGTGGTGAAGTAAATTTTTGTTGAGGTTGTCAACTAAACAATTTTGTGGCTTAAAAATGCGGCTTTCCTTTAGCAGTTTCATATTAGTCTCTGCAAATACCTTTCCTGCTGCTGTACAGGCATTGCAGCCTTGCTATGCCATCAATAAAATAGGCTGGAATTTACCAGTGAAATGCTGCAATTCTAAGTTCCAAACACGCAACACTGTAATTAGATTGTATTCATGATTTCTGAATTATTTCAAACAGTAAGCCAATATCAGCATTAGTATTTCTTCAAGACCATTACGGGCTATTACAGATTCAACTTTAAATGAAGTAAAATAAATTCTGCCTACTGCTTATGAGCCATTTATAGGCATGCTGCATATTGGTAATTGATGAGTTAGGGTATAACTTCTATTAGTTGGATCTTAGAGTGTAGATCACACACTTACTGTATAATTATATATAAATATTAATCTCCTTTTGTAATAAGAATGGTGCAGTTAGAATGTTGTATCATTATATTGTGTGATTTTAGTCCCAGTTCTAGTCACTTCTACAAAACCTGTCTTTTGCAAAAATAAACCTTTGGTTAAGATTTTAGCTTATTTAATTCTCTACACAGAACTAGTTAACTAATGCAGTAATTCATATGATATGTAGTGACAACAGTGAAATGTGTAAGCAGCATTTTGGGAGGTACCAAAAAATTTTGATTTATAAAGTTTAGTTTTGTATTAAAGCTTTTAGAATTTAGTGATAGGTTTACAGTTAATAAAACCAGTCAATTTAAATGCCATTTGTCTAGCATTAAGATAATTCAGTAGTACTTGTGTATCTCTGGGTTTTATCAGTAACTTGATCATTTTTATTCCAGTACGTTGGTTTCTTGGTTGTGTGCAACTTCAGTAAAACTATAAACTGACACACCTATAGTAGAGTGTTAAAGGAGGTTGAACTAAAATTGGTTTCTTTGCATGTTAATATTAAAGATGATAATTTAGTTAGTTTACATTCAGTAAAGCTAAGATTAACAGTTAAACCAATGGTCTGAGAGTCTGTGTTAGTTGGTATATAAAAATACAACAACAAATATATTTAATACAGCTAAGACATCTGCAAAATACTTCTTCTCTTTAGATTCCATATGCTAATCAAATATCTTTTGTTTGTTTTGGTGTGTATTCTTATTTCTTGCTGTTTTTCTGTTTTGTTGAGTGGCTTTTTTGTCTTAGGAAATAGTTATAGAAAGCTAATTGGCACAGCTATGCATGTAGTATTGTGCTAAAAAATAACAACTACAAAAAAGTAACCATCTCCTTCATTTCCCCACCCTCAAAGAAAGAAACAAATCAGAAGTCTTGTCTACAGTTTTATACCAACCATATTGTAGACTTTGCCTATTTCATACATGCACTTCACTGTTTTATTTTCAGATATATAATTTGCTGATTTCATTTTTTCCTCTGTAGGTTTAAAGAAAACCGTAAAGACAATATCTGGCTTGTAGATGTAAGTATATAAGAAAAATGGGAAGATCTGCTGGTGGAAATCAAAAGACAGAATGCACAGTGCTACACCCTGTAGTCAGGCTGCTTCATCATTTGGAAAATCGTTTGTACATGATGCAGAAAAATTTCATGGCATTAATCCTGACAGGATAGATAAGCAATCTGTCTATTGTTCAGGGTGAACCGGGAACAGGCTGAATAGACTGCTGAATAGCCTGCTGAACAGCCTGCTGAATAGGCTTCAATCTATATTTTGCAGTCCTTAAAAAAGGAAAGCAGATTACCTAACACACTCAGGAGGTGACAACCTCTGTTGAGAATTTTTATAGTTCCTTTCAGTAATTATATCAGCTGATATGTGTTCTAGACTTTTATTAGCACTGGAAGATCAAATATATGAGAGCCTTTTCTAAATTATTTGGAAAGATATGGTGCCTCTTATTTCAGGGACAAAGAGTTATTAAGAAGATTGGTCTTGTTTATGAAGGAGGTAACATTCCTTTTCTCACCCAAATATGTACTGTAATTCTCAAAATTGTATTACTCAGATTTGGGATTTTAGAGTGGGAAAAGCTATATGTGCTAATTCAGAGTTATTGTTAATGTATAGCAAAACAAAATTCAGCTTTTGTGACCTTATCTTGTTATACCAAAACATTGATATCTTCTGCCTATTGACAAATTCATATTCCTGGCTAGGTTGTTTATATGATCTTTCAACTTTCAAAAAAAAATGTTATCACACAGTCTATTCCTAAATAAGAGATCATGTAATTGTTTTCAGCAATTTAATGTATTCTTTTCAAACTTGTGCTTTCACATAAAAGTAGGACTAAATCATAAATGCTGTTTGCCATGCTAACCTTATAACTAACTTGCAATTTTATTAAGACATAAGGAGTACCATGACTGAAAAATAAGTCCTGCTAATGATTTGAGGGCTAATTGTAGAATCAACTTTTACTATTTTTTTTTTTTAAATGAAATGTATTTGCTTCTCAGTTTTATGCACCTTGGTGTGGCCACTGCAAGAAACTGGAGCCGGTGTGGAATGAAGTGGGCACAGAAATGAGAAACATGGGTTCTCCAGTAAAAGTGGGGAAGATGGATGCAACTTCCTTTTCTAGTAAGTATGATTTGTTTAGGGATAATTTCATCACAGCTTCTGTTTTGAAACCATTCTTAATTTTTTTTTTTGAAGTTGTTCTTCTGTGTCACAGCACAAGTATGAAAATAGTCACTGGAGAAAAATTTCCTGATTATTTTTCTCTTTAAAAGTGACAACTTGCTGTAGTATGTGGTTTTTATCACATTTGTTTCTGCTTGAGTAGAGAATTCTTCCTGACAAATGGAAGGTAAAAGCTTTTCAAAGATCTGCTTTTGATCCGCCTCTTAGAGTACTGTTATATAAGCATTTTTATGTAGTGTGTCTCTTGAGAGCATCCAGTTTTAGGTTCCTTGTATTGCTGTTGGAGGAGTGCCTGTGTTCTTGCTTGTACTCATTTCAGGTAATCAGTCCTGAAGCTGTTACACAAAGCCTGCTGAAATCACTGAATTAATTTCATCAGTGATCAGTGTTCAGCCAATTTCTTCCCATGTTTCTCTCAAAATGTCTCCTCAAAGAACCAAATTCATTCAGCTCTTTCAATTTTTTTTTTTTTTTTTTTTTCTGATGCCTTTCATATGTATTGACCTTTTCAGAGAAAACCCCAAACCTTTGGTATTCAGAGAAGTAGTTTGGGTAGACGTGAGAGGATTGTTGAATGCTTAACAGTACTTTCTTTGTGTTTGTGTGCTTGTTTACTCAATTCACTTAAATCTTTGTTGAACCAGGAGGATATTTAAAAGGGAAGGTACAAGGAGGAGTGGGGCCCAAGTGAGATCTATATGTAACAAAATTTCGTAAATATATGTAATGTTTTTAGTTAATATCCACTAAATATTCTATTCAGGTTTGTTGTATTTGCCTAAAATGTTATGCAGAATACCTTTATCGGTGATATTCCAGTCTTTCCTGTGCTTAGTTATAGGAGAGTTAGGTCTTTTGAGATGAAAATGATTTTGTCTCAAAGACAGATTTATTGTATATGTCTTTTTATATAAAACCAAATAAATTTGACTTCATGTTTCTTCTTAAAGATACTTAATTTCTATAGAAAAGTAAGACTGGAAAATTAGAAGTTTCAAGTTCATGCAACCAGGTAACTTCAAAATTGGGAATAGATTTCATGGTTCTCTTAACTTTCCAGTCACGTATATAAAATTCTAAATCATATAAATTGTGTAAACTCTTACCCTGAAATATTTGCGTCTGTCATCCTATTATTAAATTCTTGTATTTTATACCTAGAAGAGAATTGGTACTGTGTTTTTGTTATTTAGTTCATTTTCACATACATAAAAATCACTAAGAGTTGCAAGGGTTCTTTGGGGCCCTGGAAAAGTTTTTCTTCTCAGTTTTGCTATCAGTTTTATAAAGAATAATGTCTGATAAATCTTTTGAAATAGTTTTATACTTTCATTTGGAAAGTGGAAATTTTATATCTGGATATGAAAAGCCCCAACAAACTGTACTTAATGTCTTTCCAATCTAAAGATTCTCTGAAATGAAAGTTATTCAGTCTTGAGAATATCAGAAGGAAATGCAGCTGCAATGTGTATGTGTCGCTATGAAGGAACATGAATGGTTTGCTCCTTGTAGTTTGTGTTCATGAATAGGAATATGAAGTAATGTGAAAGATCTGAACTTAGGGTAGCTTGTTGTCAGAGAGCTGAGATCACAGGTGAAGATACAAATCATCCAGTAAATGTCGCCTCTGGTAGGTCTGTAGGGTGAGGATACAGCACTTACATCAACAGAGCAGTCACCTGCTGTGGTGTCAATTGAATGTTCATGGGGTTTAGCCTCAGGAGTCCACTGTGTGTGCACTGAGTAGAAATACATCACACCTGGGGCTGGCACAATTGCTGCTGTTTGCCTGTACTGCATTCTTCATATCAAGTGGAGGTGATGATGCAAATACGTCACTTCCTCGATGTTGAGAGAATTTGGCAATCCCTATGGCTGGAATGTTTAAATAAAGTATTAAGAATTGTCTTCTAGTTCTCCTAACCATGCGCAAGAGCTGTGCAAGGAGAAATAAACTGTTGACAGCTCTTGTGATTGAGTGTTCTAATATACATTTTAATGCATTGTAGTTCTGTGTAGTAGAGCTGTGAGAGACAAGGATCAGAATCAAATTGATCCTCATATGCTGATTTCTTAGAACAGTTGTTTTTGATTAAAATGCCTGTAGGTGAGCTGCTATTTTTATTTGTAGCGCTGCACAATAAAGTACTGATCCAGGTGAACAGCCTTAGGGTCACAATTTCAAACTCTTACTGAGGGCTTTGCGTACAAGTCCTGCCACATCTGCTTGTTCTGGCATGTGGTTGGTAGCTTCAGAATGGTTTTGTAACCAGTATTGAGTGCAGGGATTGTTATTCAATAGGGAATTGCACAAGTGTTGCAAGAATTTTAGACTTAATCCTTTTTTGAGACTATGTAGTTTAACTTTTGGAAACACTGAATTTGCTGTAAAGTGTAGTTTAAAGTGGCAGCTACTATGTTCACAAGTGGAAGGGTAGTTGCAAATTGTACTCCTTCAGCTGATGGGAGTAAGATACATGGTTTTAAGCAAATCTGAGGTGAAGGAAAAGGTTTTGCAGTTATCTTACTTTTGACCACTTTAGTAAGCAGCGGGTAAGTATCTGTTTGCTTAGAAAGTGCCTACTCTAGTAAGGTTCATGACAGTAGACACTTACTTGTGTGGAATATGATTTAAGAGCTTTTTTATAACAACTGCAGTATGATACTGGGCTTCTCTTGTTAGTCTTTACTGTAGCACAAGCAGTTAATTATCTTCTATGTTTCTTTCAAGCACTAGTATTTACAACTCTACATCCTTGATGCTTAATTCTTGCCTCTTATATTTTCAGTCAATTGTATGTGCATATTCAATGCATGCTACCTTTTGGTGAAGTCAGACCAAGCATGTCTGTCCAGAGGATTCTCATGACATTTGAGTTGTGGCACATGAATTGGGAGCCTGTCCTGGGACCCGGCAGAACCTCTGAAAGAAGTCCAAAATTTAATGATGGTAGCTTAATAACAGCAAGCTTTTTTTTGAAAGCAAGTAAAATAATTCATATTGAACTAAGTGGTGTTTTTTTCATTTGTTTATGTGGCTTGAATAGTAAACCATGTTTAAAGATTGAGGTAGGAGAGAAAAAAGAAGTCTTGGTTCACTTCGGCATTAACGCATTTCTTTTAGGTATTGCATCTGAATTTGGAGTGCGAGGCTATCCGACAATTAAGCTGTAAGTTGATGCTTCCTATTGAATTTTTATCAATGATTTCATGACAGAAAATTAAAAATAACCCTGTCCATTTAAAAATCTCAAACACATGTAATATGTAGTCCAATACAATGTCATGTTGAATGAAGACTCGGTAATTTTGAGTACTTTTTACTGTGGATGTGTGGTTTTTAGCAGGTTATTGTTTAAGCAAAAGGTATTCATAATACGTGACAAATCTTGTCAAGTTAGTTTTCTCAAAAAGGCAGCAGAGATGTTCAGCTTGATAAGGATAAGCTTTAAGGATGAAGAATTTTATTGGCAGAGGCATTGAAAATTTGGGTTATCATTATGTTTTTTCCTCTGAGCTTCCTAAACCTGTATAGATTCAAAGAAAACCTGTTAGAATTAGTAAAACTTACTTGAATACTCTGCTAATGCAAGCATGCTACATCCCCTTTCAGCAGAGTACCATAAGCTGAAGAACACTTCACTGAAGTTTAATACATAATCTGCAAAACCTTTCAAATTTGTTTGATACATTTCAGTTACCAAAAAAGCATGAAAGAAGTTTATATGCTTGCCTTTTACAAGTCCCTGAGTAGTATAAATGTTGTGTGCCTAGGGTTTGATTTGAGTGTGGGGTGTTTTGTCATTTTGGGTGGCTTTTTAATGTGGTCATAAAAAAGTGTTCTAAATGATCTGTGTGCTTACAAAGTAAGTGACTCTGCTGTGCACTAGAAAAAAAAAATTGTAAAAGAATGTTAAGTATTTCAGCAAGTAAATCAGTAAATCAGATAGTGTGAATAAGCTTTTACAATAATTGCACTGAATTGCATTATTGAGTTTGATATTTTACTGGCCACTTCTTTTGCTTATCACTTGCTAAAAGGTGACTATAGTTTTGTATGTACAAATGTAGTTTGGGTGATTGTTATTGTGTTCTTTTTTTGTGTTTCCTGTTCATCTAGCTTAAAAGGTGACTTGGCATACAACTATAGAGGACCTAGAACCAAAGATGATATAATTGAATTTGCTAATAGAGTGGCAGGGTAAGTATACTTTCCTCTGAGGTTGGTTCTGGTAACTTAAAACTTATGTAGAATTTTGAGGTGGGCCAGGAGTCAAATTTGTTTAAAAAGAACAAAATCTTGAAATTAAAAGCTGTATGCACTATATATGTGGCTGCATCGGAGACTGGTGGTGAGTTAAGATTAATTATTTCTAAGACCAGATTTTCTGACTGCTGTGCTTATGTTCAAAATTTTGTCTCTCAGATGATTGAAACCTTATTGTGGCCTTCCACTATATAAAGACATTGTGGAATAAAGACAGAGACTTTTTATCAGGGTCTGTGCTGATAGAATAAGGGGAAATGGTTTTAAACAGAAAGAGGATAGATTTAGAGTAAATATGAATAAATTCTTTGCTGTGATGGTGGTGAGACACTGGAACAGGTTGGCCAAAAAAGTTGTGGATGCCCCATCCCTGGAAGTGTTCAAGACCAGTTTGGGTGGGGCTTGGAGCAACCTGGTCTGGTAAAAGATGTCCTTGCTCATGGTGGCAGGGTTGGACCAGATAATCTTTAAGGTCCCTTCTAGTCTAGCCCAGTCTGTGATTCTGCAACCAGTAGAAGGCATACATGTTTACATCGTAGCAGCATTTTGTAGTAAGATCTGATTTTCAAATTTAAGCGTAGTATTTGAGGAACATAAGTTATTTGGGGAGGGGTGTTCTTGAAAAACAACATATAAGACTGTATGACATTTTCTAGTGAATTTTTATTTGTTTGGGTTTTGCAGTTTTCAGAAACTGAGATTTTTCTGGTTTTTTTTTGTTTTTTTTTCCCCTCCCAGACCTCTTATCAGGCCACTTCCTAGCCAGCATCTGTTTGAGCATGTGCAAAAGAGACATCGTGTACTTTTTGTATATGTCGGTGGTGAATCACCTTTAAAGGTTTGAAGCTTGATTAAATAAAGTTACTTCTTTTGGCTATTTAAGGAGTAATTTTAAAAATCTTTTAAAAGACTGAAGTGTGCATGCTTGTAACAAATTTTTGGGGTTTTTTACATTTATTAAAGATTTTTTACAATCTTATGCCATAACCATATTTTCTAGTTGCTCTTTGAAGATAAGGTATGTCACAAAGCTTTTGTTTGACACATACTAAAATTTCAGAAATTTAAAAAACATTGTTTGTATTTTTTCAGGAAAAATACATTGAGGTTGCTTCAGAACTAATAGTTTATACATACTTTTTTTCTGCCTCAGAAGATGTGCTGCCTGAGGTAAGCTGGTTCCATTTCTACTGTTTCCCCAGAAATGGCATATTTCTCCTCATCTATGTAATTTTGCTGTTGTGATGGCGCAGAGATGGCTTCTTAGAGTATGTTTGGCTTTGTTAGATATCTAAGTAATTACACTGAAACATGTACTTTTAGAGTGTAAATGGGGAAAGAATACATCCCAAATTTCAGTCTGTCATTGCTTTGTTTTGGCCAAATTACTTGTTCAGTCATTTTAATAAAATTAATCAGAAGATGTGCAGAATTCAACATGGGCCGCACAACCTTCTCAAGAAAGTAGATACTTGGATTTTTAGCCAATGCAAAACTCTTGTTGCTCCCAACTGTCCTTTCACCAAACTTTTAGAGCTAACTAGGGGTCTGTAGCATGGATTGCTGCTGGTACACTAGTAATCAGAAGTAAGTGAAGAGGTAAGTTATTTTCATCTTGTATACAGCTGATAAAAACGTTCGTCTGCCTGGAGATCAGCCAGTCCAGTCCACTGGCTGTAGAATTCTTTTGTGGCACTTTGGGGGATTCTGTAAGGAGGAAATTATTTAGAGTTTGTCACAAGGGTGGAGAAAAAATTGATTCTACTGTAGTTAGTCTAACCATTGTTGCTTACTTGTTGTAGCAAAATTAAGAGACTTTTTCATTTATTGTTATCTGCAAGTGGGACCTAAGTCTGCCCCATGCCTACTAATATGTGACTTTGAAATTAGTTGGTGATTAATGGGGTGAGAACTAACATAATTTGGGTTTTTGTGGGGTTTTTTTTGTTTACTTGTTTTTTTCTTTTATTTTTGGGGATTTTTTAAAATTTATTTTGTTTGGGTTTTTTTTTGGTTTTTCTTTTTGGGCAGCTGCATTTTACAGCAACGTAAGTAGAATTGGCCTTATTGTAAATAGTGTATTGTTAGTTTTCCAGAAGTCTTGTATCAACCGCCGCCTTAATTTACATATTGCTATTTGCACTTCAACTCCACACGAGCAAGAAAAGTACTGTTCAGTTGTGCAGTGGAACGAGTGTACAAAAGGCTGGAAGTCTTTGAGGTTCTGTGATCACACTGATGTAAGCAGTGGACTTTTTTTCCCCACAGAAAGTAATTTCCATCAGTGTCACTTAAGCTGAAGTAGTGATGGTATGCAATATTCTATGGAGAGAAGCAAAAATTGTAAGAAACTACTGGTTGCTAGTTGTAATGAGCCCTTGCATTACAGTGTTCATTGTTAGGCTTTGTTTCTTCTCTTAAGGTAATACTGTTTCAAGCTTTAGGCATCTTTTGCAAGTGGTTAGCTGTACACAGATCGATATGGCCAACAAAGATGTTAAATTATGTTTTGGGCAAATAAAGAGAACAAAGCATCATCTAGGATTACCCACTTGCTTATTCATATCAGCTACTGTAAATCTACTATTTTTGCATTAGTTTCTAAGAAAGTTAATGCAGAATGATGACAGAAGGCATGCCATATGGAAATGATGCTGTTTTTACCTTTCCAAAACATATCAGTAAATCAGACAATTCAGATGACATTATCAAAACTAAGCTTATGTTGCAGTTCTTTATTAACCACAAATGCTGTTAAAATTTTAACTTAGAATGCTAGCAAGCAGTAACAAGTAGATGCAGTATTTTTTCTATGGCAGTTCTGTAAAAACACAAGCTGAATAAAATTTTTAAGTTCCAAGATGAAAGTTTCTACAGCTTGCTTTTTAGTAGGTTGCTGATCAACTTAAATATCATGTTTAGCATGGTAATACAGGCTTTCATTGTTTGTGTAAATTAAGTCTGTTTGCAGCCCTGTGTGCTGAAGCTGTTTCTTTATATTCCCATAAGTCTGAAGCACAGGAAATGGCCCAGATATAGTGGGATATGTTACCAATGGTACTATTTTAGTCTGCAAAATTGACTGTCCATTCAGTAGAAGTTAGCAGTATGACAGGTATGCTGACAATAGCACAAATTGGGAACTGAGAGCATGATTGATAAAACCGTAAAGTTACAATTTCCTATCTAAAGTTCATGTCCAACCCATAAACTATTCTTCATGCTACTGCAGATACCAGTAAAAATGCTGTTTCTTTTATGCTTTGTGAGATCTACCTCTCAAAAATATATTTGTGATGTGTTACTTTTAATATACAGAAGCTGATAAATTTATCTTATTAAATGTGGACAGAAAATATTTAAGTGTACTTAGAGATTCTCCCCACAAACTACATTTGCCTATTTTCAGATGTTTTTGTTTGTCTGTTTAAATATCTTCTAATCTTCCATGGATTAATTGAGACCTGATTCTTTCAGTATGTGACATTGCCTGAATTGCCTGCTGTTATGGTCTTCAAAGATGGAACTTACTTTGTTTATGATGGTAAGTAAAAGTGGACATTACCGTAAGACAATATATTTAAAGCATATATGGAGAAACTGAAGGAGTTGGGGTTTTTGGAAGGTTTTTTGGGGTGCTGGGAAATACCCCGGTTTTAGGATAAATAGCAGCTCCTTCATGAAGGAAAAGAGAAAAAATTATTTGTTCTTATGCAACAAAATACAAGGAATTTGGTTTAGCAATACTGAAGTAGAAGTGATGATGTTTGCTTTGTGCTTTCAGTAAGATGTAGCTTCTAATATTACTGTTTTGCTGGCATTAATGTACTTACAAAAGTTACTTCTTCCCTCACTGTACAAATTCATCATATACATAGACTTGTTTCACCTGGCTTGTTCGGGGTGTAGGCTGTAGAATGGTCAACTGATACTAGTAGTGTTTTGAAACACTGCCATTTCTACAGTGTTTATATGCAGTACATAATGCCAGTACACCTGCCGTTTATGTAAAAAGTGTGTATCTGCTTGTGTGCATATCCATATCTAAGTGTTGTACTCAGACTGGACCTAAGGCCCCTTCATTATAACCTGTTAGATGCAGGTACACACACACATAGTTACATTGCATAGCCTGGGCTTATGAGCACACCGCTTATTTGCAAAAATATCTGCTCTGGATTTAGAGTGTTTTAAATGCAAGTTTTCACTTTAAGTTGAAAACATATCACTCAGAAGATTGTTCTGAGGGTTTCATTTCTGAGGATAAGTACCACGGCAAAATATTGCAGGTTGGCCACAGAGGATATCCTTTGTGACATCATAGAATGGATGTATTTCTCTTCCTGTTCAGTTTGTTGCCTCCAGATAAAAACTCTACACCCTCCTTGATTTGCATTTAATTTTTTTGATCTCTTAGTAATTCTGGAGAAGGAAAGCTTGTCAGAGAAATACTTCTTTTGCTGTGTGGCCTGCTTGATTTTTCCACACCTTTTAAAACAAATGCAAAAGCCATAATAATTCAGGCTTTTAATTTACTTTGTAAAAATTTTGCTTTTTTGTAATGTACCAAAAACATTGTAAGTCAAACAAATCACAGAGATGCAGTTTAAGAGACTGAATAAGGCTTTATGTGCAACTGTTATGGCTGGGCAGAAATTTGAAGAGTTCACTATGAGGAAAAAGTTCTAGCAAACGGTATTTCAGTGCTGTGACCTTGTCTGGTATTTTGGTTTGGGTTTTTTCTTCTCCATAGTAAGGGAAATGGATGCAAATCTATGGGATGCATTATGCTTGGAATTGCTTGCTACTCTCTTATGGAAGATAGTTGTTAACCTGAAATTACTGATACTTCAGTCTGTACAATAAGATTTAAGATAAATTATTTATTGTGCATTTATTCACATAAATTGTAACATATAAGTATAGATGTTTTTCTTTTTTACTTGTGATTTAGATCTAATTGATGGTATGTGTTAGAATTTAATTCTTAATAGGTTAAAACATCTAGCATCTGAAACTAGCCTTCAGTATAAGTGATTCTCAGTCATACATAATTATTTGTTAATTTACATTCACAATGCTGTTAAGGCATCTGCTTTTTCTTCATGTTTCATTTAAGGACTCTCACAATTACTGCTTTCCGTATTTTTATATCTCTATTTTGTTTGAAACTTGGCAACTTAGGCACACACACACCTTGAGAAACAGGGTTTGAAACTTTCTTTCTGCACTGGGTCACAGCTTCTAATATAGTATGTATAGCATGACTTGGGAAAAGAAAAAGCATTAAATCAACTTTTCACGCTTTTCTGTAATACACTTTTTGTTCAACAACTGAAAATAACTTCAGAAGTTTTAAAACTTGAGAGAATTTCCCAAAAGCTTTTGATAATTTGTCTGACAAGAATAAAAGGAAAAAAGGAGAAAAAATAGTGGTTGCCTCAGTAGTACTGAAATAGTAAATGTTGCGGCCCATCTCTAAAAAACTTTAATCTTTTTTCTTTTCTTTTTTTTCCAGAGTATGAAGATGGTGATTTGTCATCCTGGATAAACAGAGAGAGATTTCAAGGTTACCTTCACGTAGATGGCTTTACACTGTATGAACTTGGAGATACAGGTGAGATGATGCTACTACTAAACTCTTAGACATCATGCACTGAACAGTAAGAAAAATTGATAGAGTACCAAGAACATGTTTTTAAACTTCAGAAATTAATTAATATCAGGTTAGAGCTGATAGTGGCAGTCTTCTGTTGATGTTGGTCAGACAGGGCTGTGGTTTCATCCACAGCCTACACTAGTCCTTTCCTCACAATACAAAACTTAGTATGTCTACTCCTGCAGTAGTCACAAAAATTATTAGGACTTTTAATTTAAGAGCACTTTAGGTTTTGCATAAGTTGTTATTGGAATTCATGCAGGGAATTTTAAAACTAGATTTAGAAGCGTCAAATATGGATTGTTCAGATATCTTACGTCTAGTGGATTTAGATGTCTTTGAAATAGATGTGGCAAGGAAGGGAGAGGAACATGTATTAAAGTGGACTTGTCCCAGAAAACTTCAGCATTTCTTCAACAAAAGTTCTGCAGGCTAAATGAAAATTTTGCAGCCAGGTGACTTCCGGAATAGATAAATCACTTGTACTGCTCTTAAGGCATACGCACTCTGACCTATCAGAAGAAATACTGTAAGTGTTGATTTTTTTCAGGCCAGGACATCTTATCTATATTCCACTTCAAAATACTTACATTCAATCAACATTGAGTTCTTTAAGGTTTTAGAGAATATGAAACATCTGTGTTCTTAGATGTTTGTAAAGCTAATATTGTTACACCTAAATTTTAAATGGTTATTTACAGAAATGCTGCTGCATGTTGTTTAAATGTAGAAGTGTAGCATATTTCTTCCTATTACATTTTTGACTAATACTTTCCCAAATTAAAAAAAAAAAAAGAAAAAGAAGATTTTATTTATGCAATGGAGAAGCCATCATCAGTGTATAAATACTCGGTACTTGGAATTTATTTACATCATCTTTTGCAGTCTAAAAGGTAGTTGTCTCCTAGTATCTTCATTAGGTAGTGTCTTAGGGTGGAAAGAAATGGGGAAAAGTGAAAATTGAGGTACAGAATAAGTGGGATAGGGAGAAGCTGCTGCTATTTCACAAAGAAGTCTGGGAACGAATCATGGTTCTTGCCCTTAAAACTCTTCCATATTACTTGAACAAGAGTGACTTTCTGTTTGTGAGGAGGATGCTTCCTGTGGCATGGTGAGAGGTAGGAACTGAGCAACTGGTTGGTTTGGTGGGGAGGGTTTTGAGTGAATCACGGTGTCTGGAAAGAGCTGACAGATCTGCCCTCTGGAGCCTTAGGTTAATCTGCCTGATGACTGCACTGTTAACAGATCTCCTTTCCTAACTGAGAGTGCTTGGTCTGGAGGAACTGTGGCCAGCTTTTTAAACATACTTTGATCTAGTTGACCATAGAACTCTTTTTTTTGCTTGTTTTTGGTGGGGTTCTTTTGTTTTGTTTTGGTCCGTTTTTGGGGGTTTTTTTCTTTTTTATTCCTTTTTTTTTCTTTTAATCACAAAAACTTCACAAACTGAATCCTGAAAAGATCGGTATATTCTGGTGTTGACCTTTAAGCTCCTCTAACAGAGGTCTGTGAACTAAATTGTATTTCTGATGTGATGACTTCTGGGCTCTGCCAGTAAATTTTCCAAATTTTTTTTTTCCATAATGCTCAACGTTTTCAAGTGTGAAAAATAGTTGTTATTAAATCAAAACAGTAGTGATTTAATCACTTAGCAGCAATTACAAAGGTCTCCATAGGCTCATGTTTAGATATATGCGAATATGCAGCTTGAGTAGGATATTAATTTTTATCTGTGTTTTCTCCCTTTTAACTTCTTTCTATAGAAAGGTTTTTCATAGAATGCTAATGGTGTGGCATTAAGTCTCATCTTAATTTATTTTCAGTAGCTTTAAGAAAACCACAGCTTGGTCAGCTTGAAGAGGTCTTTGGCTGCGAGGCTGGTTTATACATAAAAACTAATTCTTGTCCCTGGAGAGTACCTCATCTTCTAAGTTGACATATTTCCCATTGGAGAATGTGTGTTTCTCTTTAAATGGTTTCAAGAATTTTATTCCTTATTTTAGGAAAACTTGTGGCTATTGCAGTCATTGATGATAAAAACTCTTCAGTGGAACATACCAGGTACAGAATTGAGTATTGGTGACACTATGGGAGAAATGTGCTGGTATAGCGTAGGGAGGTTTGGAAGTTTCTTAAATAGTAAGAAATATAAGTTAAATGAGTGGGTTTAACTTGCAAATGATTTTTAATTTCTAACTTAACTGTACGAACTTTATGTAATTCATACTCAGTTGAAGCACATGTGAATTCAATGAGATGGTGGGAGTTCCTGTATCACTCTTCTGCCATTTGTTAATGAGATCACAAGAGCAAATGGTGATCTCATAGCTTTTTAAAGCTATTGTGTCACCTTTTAAACATATACAAGAGTGCTTGAGTTCAGATGACTTTGAGATGAGCTCAATAAGTTTAAACAAATGACTGCTTACTTGCATTACAAATTAAGTTAGCAATGCTTATATATTAGTTATCTGTGGAGCTTTAAAGAGGTGTTGTTTTTGCTGGGGTTGGAGTTTGCTGAAGAGACTGAGAAGAACAAGACCTTCCCATGTCCCTTTCTGAATGCATACACAGACTAAAAAAAAATACTGTTCAAGTACTGTGTATGCTATTTTCAACCTGTAGGAATTAAGCAAGATGAACAAAGTATTTTTTATTAGTCCTTATTGCTGATGAGGTACAAATTACTGCTTACTGGGGAAATCTCAATGTTTGTTGTTTGTATTTGGAAAGTTTATCCTGAATCATAAATGCCATTTTTTTTTTTCCTTCCAGATTAAAGACTATTATTCAGGAAGTTGCTAGAGATTATCGTGATCACTTTCACAGGTACTCTGATGCCTTAATTGAACTTCTGCATTAATCTTTCTAAGACAGCAGTCACTTTTTTATATGTGAAAAAATGTTACAATGCCTGCTTTTATGTTTGTATACTGATATTTAATCAGACCATTTCATTAGCTAACTGTTTCATCATGCTGTCTTCTAGATAATCACTTTTTTGGAATTACATTGCTGAGTGTGTTCTCTCATTTTCAGTTATAGGAAAAATGTTTAAGGAAGAACTTTTGCTGAAACCCACTATGTGTTTTCTTTTTCATAATTTCATTTTAACCTCTTCTCTTACAGGGATTTCCAGTTTGGCCATATGGATGGAAATGATTACATTAATAGTTTACTAATGGAGTAAGTAAAGTCTTATTTGAATATTCTTTCTTCTCTTGTATTTGTTGCCAAATATTTGATTGGAAATAATCTTACAAAAACTCTTGGCTTTCATGGCTTAAAAAAAAAAATCATTGTTGTCGGAATTCAGCCTGTAACATAGTATCGGTTGTTTGTTAAATTAAACTGTATCAATGTATAACTTAATGTTAGACGTTTGGCTTACTGATAATGCTGATTGACAGAGCTTCTCTTTTAAGTCTACTTTGTTGAATTAATAACTGTTAGAATTGTGAGGCTTTTGTTCTTGATGTATTTTTAAGACATGCATAGAAATACACTTCTGCAGAGAAGCATAGAATGTATGGAAGAGGCTGTCTGCACTTGATATGTACATGGTACATTTTGAAATATATAAGTGGTTTAACAAGATGTTTGACAATTGCCCTTATTATGATCCTTTTCTCAAAAATGCATGATTAGAAAGTTGAGTTGCTTGGCATTTGTAGTTAACTGCTGGTTCTCCTTTGGCCTTTGGAGTTCTGAAAGAAAGAAAAACCAAGGGTCAGTATGCTAATTTTCTAAGTTTTCCAAATCCTTTCTCAGGGATCAAAACATTAATTAAGCATATATTCATGCACCTAAAGATTCTAGGAGCTTCATGTGGACCCAGAAGGCACAAGGTCTGTATTTCTGTAGAATATCTGTAGATTAACACCTGAATACAATTAATTTTAAAACAACTATCTTTCAATTAAAATTAAGTGATGTGATTGAGCTATTGCTTTATAATTGTCAAAAGTGAGACCTTCATTTCCTTAATTGCTTCTCTTGTGCAGGCTCTTATGTCTGTCTGCTGAGCTGTTTCATCCTGTTTATCTGGCAGAAAAGTGTTTGCTTTTTTGTCTGGGCAATTAGGAAAGTTATTTTGCTGCTCCAAAAGTACATTCCTTTCTACTCTACCAAGTACCAGCACTGATGTGCAGAGAAATAGGGGAGGGAGATGAGATGCCTGGGAGGAAGGAAATAAAGGGAAATAAGACAGAATTGCCACTTGGAGTGGTAGTGATCTAGTGGCAAGGTCTGCTCAGCTGGGCTGTTTAACTGAATCTGCAAAATGCCTGATTTTATAATCTGTAATATATGGGAAGTTGTTCAAGTACTCATTGGCTTTTAATTGTTTTCTAAACCGAGTGTATACATTTCAAGCATAAGTAGGAAGTTGTGAAAGAAAGCAGCAAATTATGTTCAGTGTTAAAAGCAGCAGCTCTTCATGTGGCTACATGAATAATTTGAGTAAAAAAAAAATTATTGCAACTGCTTCGGTTTGTCACCAGATGGCAGCAAGTGGAAATAAAATCTGAATAGTGAGAAATGAATCACAGAGAAGATTTTTTTACTGTGCCAGATGCACATAGGAACAAATTCTGTTTTCTTCACAAAAGACAAAATAGATGGGGATAGTCTTAGTAGACCCTGAGAAGTACATTTATGAACTTGGCTGTAGCTTCATTAGTAGATATAATTCTTCTGTCTCTTCAGCAGTGTATGAACATGCTTTTGTTGGATTAGAAATGGTACATTTAAAACCATGAACAAAAGAAGAAATCAGAATATTATGCATTCTAATTAAAAGATATAATTTTACTTAATATTTTACTTAAAAGTGCTTTTCAGTGTTTTACTGAAAGCAAAAATACAACTTTTTGTAAGCTGCGTATCACTGAGAATGTCAACTATAGGCGTATGTAGAGCTCTTCTCTTGGAAGTAACACAATGCTTTTGTGAATGTCTGTATAGCATATAGAATCTAAACATGGAGGTTATCATTCTGCTGCTCTACAACCAACTCCAAGAACATCAGTTACCAGACTGTTAAATGCAATAGAAACACTGTATCTAATTAATTAAAACTTGTTCTGTTTTGGCTGGTATGACATATTGTGGCGGAAATTGGTAACTTGTTACCAGGTGCTTGCAAAAACACCTGACTTCATTTGAGTGCCTTCTACTTAGATTTCTTGTTTGTCCCTAGTAAGAAAATAAAAATTTTAAGGGAAAACATTATGTTTAGAGACTCTTACGTTGCAGACTGCCTCTGTGTACAAAGTTTTGTTGTTTGGTTGTTTTTTCTAAAGTTCCATTTAAAGGATGGCATTATTTTGTTATCGCTGTAACTGCCCTTATGTTTTTTGAGGTACCACCATGCTTTCAGCTTCAGTACTGGGAACAGAGTCTGCACCTTAAATCTTAAAGTATTCAGCTTTCTAGAGGTTTAGAAAATTGTCATATATAAGTATTAAACTTTTTTCACTTTCAGGTTTGCATTTGAATTAAAATCAAAACCAAAAACCTCACCTAAAATGTGAGAGAAAATTTAGGACAATTTCAGTGACTTTAAAGTAAAATTGACGTCTTGAGTAAATAACCAGTATTTTCTTTAAATAATTAACTATGAATTGATACCATGGATAAGACTGAAATTACCATCAATATTCCATGGATTACAAATGTATATGTATGGGACACTATTAGACAAGGGTGAAAGTGTAGAAGAAAAAGGTTTGCATTGCTTCTGCTGTGAAGGAAGTATTTGAATTCCTTACTGACAGAATTCTAGAAAATTGACAAAGGCTACAGGAGATTTTTAACCTTATTTAATGTATTTAAATCTTTCATGTCAAACAGTGTGCTTTTGCAGTATTAAAATTTCCTAAACCTGATCTAATTTTGGATTTAGTGCTGCAATGAACAGAAGATTAAAGTGGTTTGTATCCACAGATAATTCCTAACATTTTTTCTTTTTTTCTTTCCAATTATGGTATATTGCACATGCACATGGAGGTAAACTGCTGTGTAATAATTCTTTAAAAACTCTGTTCCTTATATGCCATATCTAAAACAGCTGTGGAAAAACTTTACTTGGTATGGCTTATCCTTTTGACTTGATTGGCAGAGGTTGATTGATAAAGGTGATCAGTTAGACCACGGTTGTAAAGGATTAAATTTTTGAGTTACACTTTTGCCTTTGTGGACTAAAACACTAAATGCATTTTATAGACAAATCTACACTCTGTGATCTCTTACTATTTGGAAAATCATAATGTACCTGATTTGCAGTTCCTCTGCGTATGTAAAAATGTTGTAAGCTTCAATAGTGTCACTGACACAGATGTGAAGGAAAAAAATATTAATGAAAAACACGCCTATACCATTCAGGTGATTATCTTATCCCTTCTCTCCTTCTTTCTTGCTTTTAAAGAATTACTGTAAAGAACAGACATGAAGTGAAGATTAACAGAGTCCCTTTTGAAATGATACAGGGATTACTTGAATTGCAATATTTTATATGGTAGTTCTTTAAATATATAAACTGATTTTTTTATTTTTTCAGTGACTTGACAATCCCTACTATTGTTGTATTGAATACCTCCAATCAGCAGTATTTTCTACCAGATAGGCACATTGAGAGCACAGAAGACATGGTTCAGTTTATTAACAATATCCTGGATGGTACAGCTGAAGTAAGTCTTCATTGTGGCTTGGACTATATTGGTTGAAGTTTATTTCCTTAGATGCTAAAGTAAGGAAAAAAATTGGTTACTCTGATTGTTATGCATGTGTTTTATCTTCCTGTCCTATCTGTCTTAACGTCTTGGATGCTGTCATTGAATATGTGATTGTAAATTCTGGAGTCATGCTGTTGAATGTTGTACAAAGCAAACTTTCTTTTGTTGATAGCATAACGTTAGCTGTCTTCTTTTGATTTTCCTTTTACTGATGCACTGGTAAGTGGAGAGATTTTTATTCATCTCCTGGTTTGCATTACATGCATTTGTTTAAAATTTTGAATTATAGTGCATAATTCAACGGCAACCTTTCTTTTGGGTGGTAAATTAATAAATCTAGTAGCGGGATGAATTATAAGTTCAGATTCAAAACAGTGTTATACTTGCTTTGGATGTTAGAAATGGACACAGGCTTACTCTGCTCTAAAACTAAAAAGGAACTTTTGTTAAAACAGCAAAGTTAATAAATCCATCTGGAATTGATGACTTGGATAATTTTTAGTATTTATTCCCTCAGTTGGAGAGAAGGCTATGTTGTGTGTATGAAGAAAGAGGTCATGGAGTAGAACTTTCATTTGTGCTTCTAGAGGGTAGAAGGCTTTGCCGTGAAGTGGAGCAGTGCTAACAAATAATTTGGCTGCCTCCTGGGAGAAGCCTGTTCTTGGTTTAAGCCCCGATTTACTGTATATTGAGTGCTTCCTGTGTTAGCTGAATCCCACTTTACGTTATGCCACTAGTTTTAGGTCATTGGGTGGTAATGGCAAATAATGCAGAAGGTATTTGCCATATGGGGTACTTTGGTTTATTTAATCTGACAGGGTGATATCGAATATGGTATAGGTGGATTTATGTGCTGTTCAGGACTCTACTGGCCGTGCTTCCAGTTGCAGTGTGAGGGGGTATCACTGTAACTTACTTGGTGGTTCTTTGTTCTTGAGTTCTTGCTTTTTTAATGCATTTTTAAGTGCATTGAATTATGTTGCCATCACGTCTTAGACTCTGTTTGTATGTATCTCTCTGATTTAAACAACAGATGCAGTTGGTTTCTGTCTGTTTTTTTTCACTTGGACAAAATTCATTTTTGATGCCTTGTGTTTGTTGCCATAGTGTCACTTAGTTCTTTCTGGCTTTTGTGTGCAGTATCTCAGCTAGAGTGATTAAAGGTCAGTCTAAATTCACACCTCTGTACAATACAAAAATACAGGATGTGACTTCATTCAGCTGTCTGCATTTAAGGTGTCTGTAGACATAAAATGGCACTACTTTGGCTACATTCTCTACCCAAGAAATTGTGCAGCTGTTGAGGAATGAGAGTCTTAAAAGTATGCTGGTAAACAACTAAGAGGATGCAGACTTTCTGAACCACAGAGAAATTTGTGAGAGGTCTGACATTACTCCTTCTCTTCCTTGTGAAGTGTTGGATTATTCACCTGGACTTTAGTGTTATTCTGTAAAACCCTATGTGTAACCTTTTGTGAGTCTGTCTCATCTTTGTGGACTTTTTTTGCTATTTGAAGGGTTTTGGTCACATCAGATAGTGATCAGTTGACTACCAAATACGAGTTTGTTTGTTTCTCTGGCTACTCAAGACAGGTGAAAACTAGTCCTGTTTAGCAGACAGACTGCCTTCTGATTCATGTAGTTATTTTTGGCACTGCTCAGTTAGGTGTCTTGTCATTGCTTGACACAAGTTTTATTTATTATTCTCTTTGCATAGTTGTTAGATTTTTCTAACTGTGGTGTCATAATCCATAAATGGATGTTCAGCAGCTGCAGGAAAGTTCAGAAGAGCTCTGCAGTTTTATCATCATTACATCAGGACAGTTGCTAGTTTTTGTTAGTGATTCTTTGTGGTAACAGAGTGAGTGCCAGCCCACTGTGCAAGTTGGCACTGATTGTTTAAAACGATTGTGAAAGACCTTTTCATGAGACTTTCATGTCAATAATCTTTATCTAAGCTTGGCAAATTGGAGTGTCTGGGCATCATGAGATGTAAGAATAATTACTTTCCATTTCCTTCTAAAGGGACTTAAAATTGCAAGGTCTGAAGAATGAACTTTTGGAATCATAACTGAAAAGTGTCAGCAGTTTTGACATGGTTCCATTTGAAATTTCAGGCACAGGGTGGTGATGGGCTTCTGCAACGAATCAAGAGAATAATCTATGATGCCAAGTCTACTATAGTGGTAAGTTTTATTTTTGATTGAATTAGATGAATTAGCCCTTGTCAATCAGGATCCAAATACTTTCAGAGGTTTTTAAAAATATTTTTATGTGAGTTGTTTTATATTGTATATATTGTGTATATGTATATTAGGTTTAAGGCAAATGAACTTCTTAATTTTTTAAATAACATGTGTGATAAATATTCAATATGTCTTAGTTTCTTAATTTTTCACTGCTTTTCTGTATGCCTGACGTGTATTTTAAGGGATAGAACACAGAATTCAAAATCTTTTCCTTGACCATTTTGACATCCTTTCCTGAAACTGGTACCACTTCAGTGTT
Source organism: Dasyornis broadbenti (assembly GCA_013397935.1). Taxonomy (NCBI): domain Eukaryota; kingdom Metazoa; phylum Chordata; class Aves; order Passeriformes; family Dasyornithidae; genus Dasyornis; species Dasyornis broadbenti. The sequence continues at coordinate 1,924,159 of VZRN01006082.1, forward strand.
CTGATGAATGTTACATTTTTGGTCTAATTAGTTAGAGCATAAGGGGATTAAATACCACACTTTGTGTAGCTTTAAAGCAAACATTTTTATCATCTTTGTCATAGGTTAATTATGCTTAACAAACTTTTTTTGGGAAGATCTACACTAATCCATTTCTTCACTTGTCCTACACAAGCAAATATGTCTGTGCTGTGAATTTAAATTGACACTCAGCTGTTTCTTAATGAGTGGCTTCCAAACTTCTGTGAAAGTACAATATTTAGCCACCACTTTCTGAAACCAAGAGTCCTTCTTCCTCTGCCATTAAGCTACTACTCAATAGGAAGCTCTAGACTAACTTTTGAGAATGACACACAAGTAAGAGATGAAACCTTTTTCTTCAAACACTCTTAGAACAATTATTTCTAAAGCTTCAAAGAATGAATAGGATATGCAGTTGGCATGCTAACATTAATTATCCCAAAGCAGTATTGTAATATCTGAACTTCTGTGTCATTTTGTATGAACTTACAGTAGAAATTGTTGAAGTTGAGGATTCCTTGTCATTTTTGCAGAAGAAACTAAACAAATGAATCAATTAAAAAAGAAAACAAACCACAAAGCAACAACAACAATTAAAAAAAACCAAACCCCAAACCAAACAAGCAGAAAACCCAAAATAACCTGTCCATTAGGACGAGAAGACACAGTCTTAAGCTGTGCCAGGGGAAATTTAGGTTGGACATTAGAAAGAAGTTGTTGACAGAAAGGGTGATAGTGCATTGGCATGGGCTGCCCAGGGAGGTAGTGGCATCACCATCACTGGAGGTATTTAATAAAAGACTGGATGTGGCACTTAATGCCATGGTCCTGGTGGTGGTGTTATGTCATAGGTTGGACTTGATGATCCCAAAGGTCTTTTTCAACCTAGTTGAATACGTGATCCCTCTAAAAAACACTGATTCTCATTTTGGATGTTTGTTGGATAAATACAGAAAGTGATAAGAGAAGTAATGCAATAACTTTATTTATTCACTGAAAGTGGTTTTTACTTTCTGTTTCAACAGTCTGTGTTCAAGAGTTCACCACTGCTGGGATGCTTTCTCTTTGGGTTGCCCTTGGGGGTCATCAGCATCATGTGTTACGGAATCTGCACAGCTGATACAGAGGGAGAGGTATTTGAGCATGAGGGAGCTAAAAAGGAAAGTGGTGATCGGGAGCTCACAGATGAAGGCAGTGAGGAAGAACAAGAGGAGGAAAAGAATGGAAAATACACAGAACTTTCAGATGGAGAGCTTAAACAGAAAGACATAAGGGAAAAGAAAAAAGACTAACTTGATTAACAAGAGAATTCTCTAGAATTTCCAAATAGACTTATTTATTGGAGGTTGTCATTTATTGATTATCTTCATGAAAGAGGACCGTTTTATCTGCATTATGGTAGTTTTGACTTGCATGTATTCAAATTTTCTCAGAAATTGAAAGAAAAAAATTGGATGTTCTCTTAATTGTCCTTAGTAGATTAACAAAGACCAGTTTAAACTGAAGAAATTGTCAGGTACAGTTCTACACCATTTTTGTAAGAGTTTTGAATTTTTCATTTCCAGAACTGTGAAATAATGTTACTTGACCTTATTACATGTGATAAACTGCTACTAATATAGCCCACCTATGCTCTCATTCATATAAAATTAAAGCTGAAAATGAAGAAAAGTTAAGAGAGCTGTGAAGTGTTTCAGAGCCTGATAGCTAAAGACAACTTACAAGTTTTCTAAGAAATCACGTTCTATCTGTTGCACATAATAATGGCAAAAAACCACAAAACAAAACCAACTAACTTTTCTATTTTCTAAGTTAAATGTAAGTTGTTGGGAATTGGAGGACTGTTCTACCATGTAATAATATAATTATTGGCAGTCAAGAATGTTTACTAGATACAGGATGTGGGAATTATATGCTAAGTTAAGTGTTTATTAGTGCTTTAGCAGCTAAAAACATTGGAGAATTATGTTAAAAACCTTTCAGAACATGATTGCCTTTTAATTATTTTCTATGAGTGCTTGCACACTTAGAGTGCAAAAGATCTGCAAGTTTTCTGAATCTGCAGCGCAGCTTGATAAAGGAAGACAAATATGAGCACCCTCTGCCTATTTTGTATAACTCTAATGACAAGCTTTATGAATGGTGTAAATTTGTTTTACAGTGTTTAGTTGAGATTGTTACGTATCTTTGAGGTAGGTAGTTTTGTTTGGGACTGTTACCTACTCTGAAGGAGGTAGTTAATGCAGCTTAATATTAACATTGATGGAGATTGATCGGTATAAAACATTTTTGTTACCTGGCTCATCATGAAAGCCACTTTTAATACAGACCTGTGACTGCAAAAAGGACTAATTTTTGTCCAGGACTAAAACTCTCCAAGGATAAGCTATAAAGCAGCCTTTGGCATCAATGTCATGGAAAATTCAAAAAAAACAAAACTTATGTTGCTTCTCCTCAAACTGTTCATGCTGGGGTTTTTCTTTTTTTTCTCTTTTTTTTTTTAAGGATATGTTGCTGTATAATGCAAACTATTATGTCCTCCTTATCAGGCAGCTTGATCACATTAAAAATTGCTATGCTATAGCACTAAATTAAGGAATTTTGATTAAAAACCATAAGTAGGCTTAAATAGACAAGTTGTGTGTTTGAGTAAATCTGGTGATGCTGTAGAATCATAACAAGGGAAAATGTATTGCATCCTTTTTTCCCTGTGGGAAAGAAACTTGTTTCTTCTGTTTATGTAGCTTGGTAACAGCTGGCTTCATGTTGCCATGCAGAGTACCTCTGACTTGAAAGATTTTGGTTGCACAAACAACCATGTGAAGAGATTAGGGTTTTTTTTGGTGTGTTTTTTTATTATTATTTTGTTTGTTTGTTTGGTTTTTGGGTTTTTTTTTGTTTTTTTTTAAAGAAAAATTGCATGTGTGATTAAGAATCCAGACCTTTTCCTTTTGGGAATAGAGAGAAAAATATGAGGTCATAGAACACAGAGTAGCAGATATCTGATAATTTTTTTCCCCTTTTTTTCTTTTCTCTGTTCTGTCTATGAATTGTCTTTTTTTCATTTTTGTCATTATAGTCAGTTGTATATCATGACTTGAGTTTTCTTGCTTTTTGTTGATGTTTTATTTTTTTGGTAGAATCTTTAAGGGGTATAGTTTTAGCATATACATGAGGAATAGGTGCTTAAAAAGGTGTTTAGAAAGGGGTATTTTTTTTAATGGTATTGAGGTCCTGAGTTGTTTATTGAAGAAATTTTTAAAAATCACTTAATGAAAAATCTGTAAATTTCTTTGGACTACAGCACAACTCAGTGCTGATAGTCAAAACGTAGAACTGTTAAGGCAGTAATATGTTTTCTTTGTCTCTTTTCTTAAGATTTCAGTACAGATCAAGTGCATATTTAATGTTGGCTCAGGCTGGAAACCTGCAGCTTTTGACTTAATAAATCTGAAGTGGTCATTGGAACAGTGCTGCTCCTTCTATGGAGTGTAATGAAAATAAAAAAATACCTGAGTTCTGCTGCACTGCTAAGAACGGTTTCAACATGGAGCCTTCTTTTTTGTGGTTATTTTTGTTTGTGTTTATAATCAGTAGTAGCCAATTAACTTGCTGAGAAATCTTCTGAGATGTGGACCTGAATAATGATCAATACTGTGGAAGAAACAGATCACACTGAGATCTGTTCGAACTGTAGCATTTAATAGCCGGAGTTAGGAAGACAGCCTGTATGGCAGTCACTTCTGTGCTCTAATGTCCATCAGATGTGTACTGAACTGCTGGAAATTAGACTTGAAATGTACTGCTGTTTTCACCAAATCGTTCTCCCAGCTACACTGAACAAGTCATGGGGAAAAAAAAAGGGTACAAGTCATATGCTGGGTATCAGATGTGATGTGAAATTAAGGTGTTTGCTATGGTCACACAAGTAATCTAGAATGCTGTCTGAGGAGGTACATTTTATTTCTTTTCTTCAGTTTCTAGAGGTTTCTTAAAGCAACTTCACTGTAATAACTTTGAATTCATAAAATAATGCTGCTTTTTTAAAGTCAAGTGTAAGCCTTTTGTTTTTCTGTAATAAAAAGGATTTAAAAGAGCTTGTTTCCTTTGCTTAATTTACTCTGTTAAGCTTAGATATTACATGTTGTGTAGGAGGCTGTTTCCCTGGATGGTTGTTGGCAGTGTACTTTAGGCCTCAAGTCATGCAGTGCAGAAATGCAGCTGGTATTTTGCAGTATTTCGAAAATATTCCATGGAGGTAGAAGTTAATATTTGCTTGCCTGTGATTTAGTGAGCACTCTAGCAGTGTAACACAAATGCATTTCTGAGAAAGGGATTTTAAAATACCAGACTTACAGGAGTTTCTGTAGCAAAGGGGAGCTGAGTCAGCCTGTCCTAGCTTACATTTCCTTCTGGAAGCACTTGAGTAGTCTTGGCACTTGGACGTGCACAGTCTCATGCTGCTTCGTTGTTTTCCTGGGCTGTTTTAACAGCCCTTGTCCACAGTGTGGTGCTCGCTGCTTAAAGGATGGGAGGATGGCACTCTCAGACATCTGATGTGATGAAGATGGCACAAAAGTGCTTAATTCTCATGAGGTACTTAAGTAAAAGGTTTAGCTTGTTCTGTTTTGGTCCAGAACTAATTTACCCTGTTTCTCTTTTGTCAGCATGTTTGGAGAAGTGATTGTGTTTGGAGGAGTGGGAGGGTGGAGAGTCGTTCTGTTGACAGCCAAAAGCTCAAGTCAGTGAAAAGGGCGCAAAACCAGAATGTATTTCCCTTAAGCTGTTGAAATCTCCTGAGACTACAGATGTTTCAGGCTGTAATATCCTGCGACAGACTGCTACTGGCTCTCAAATCTTCTTGGGGAGCAAAGCTGCTTTTTGCAGTTTTGTTCTCATCACTGAGCACATCTCTAACAGCTCGAATCACACGGAGCTGTGGCACCTGATATTGCTGGAACCAACAAAGACAATTTTGACAGTATTGTGCTGAGTGCTTTGTTGGGCTCCTGAGAGGTTTTCCTAAGCTGCCTAGGCAGTGTATGTATTCCAGAAACAATTCTCTGATTTCTGAAATTTTAACCATTTTAAAGGATTACTGCTATTATCCTGTATACAGTTTACTGACATAAAGCACCATTTAGCAGCTGATATGAGCTCTCCTGTTGCTAGCAAACTTCCTTCTGCTTATACACTAAGGAGTAGAAAAATGCAGTTGCTTAGCAAGGATACATAGACTACAAGTATTTTACATAAAGCATTTTTGAATGGAGAATTGTGGCCTTTAACAATAAAACCTTTGAAGAGAAGCAAGGAAACCTCTAAGGTGATTACTAATAAGAGGAATAGAATTGCTTTGTAGCTCAGTTTCAAAGTTGGCGTAGTCTTCAGCTGGATTGATGACTGTCCTGACCAAAATGGTGGGTGGTTTTAGGCTGTCTTGAGTTAAGAGGTGGAAGCTTTGCTAAGCTCTACAGCTCACACATGAAGGGGATGAAAATGCATAGACAGAAGTAAAGGGAATGGGAGAAAGGAGTGGAGCAGGGCCATGTATTTTCATACCAGTGTCTTGTGCTTTGGATGGATGAGCTGTTTAACGTAAACTCCCACTGTTATGCATGTAAGCCCCTCCAAAAGAAATCTTCCATTCTCTACCTACTGTACAGGGAGCCTTTGGCTAGTAAATTTCCTGCCATACAGCAAGTAGCATTACTACCACATCAAAGTTATTTGTGAAAGTTTTTGCTGTTTCTCCGTGGAAATGTACACACCAAGTCACTCAAAATAAGATAGTTTAATGGTCATTTGTTCAAAACAAAAACCAAAACCCTTTTGTCTTAAGTTGCCACACCACTACTTTAAAGGAATGACAATTTGGAGCGTGCTTAAATTTTTGCTAAGATGGTAACTTGTAGTCTTAATGCTTTCCGGAATTAAAGATCGAATCTGTAATGTAGGATATATATTTCCATCTTAAAGAAGTGTGTTGGGTTTTTTTTAATTAAAAAAATCCCCAACGTATATTGCAATAGTGGCTGCAATTTCATTAGTTTTACTGGAATAGTAAATGTTGACTCTTAATCCAAAATAGACAGTATGCTGTTCATAGACTGTTAAAGCTTTATATGCCTCAACACTAGAAGAAAACAAAGACTTTGAGACTTCAGGACCTAAGTTTTTAATCCCCTCCCAAAGTAATTTTCTTTTATCATTGAGTCATTTTGACTTGGAACTGACTGTAACTTTTCTGTTAATCTTTTTTTTCCTTAGCATGCTTTTATAAAAGCATGTGTTTGAATATTGTGACAGCATCCTGTACTTGAAAAATTGAAATTCAGACGGGTGATTTGGATGGCCACTGGGTAATTTTGTTTATTTCCTCTTTGCTTTTGTAAAATACGTCTTTTTTTAATCTTAGCTTTGCATATTGGGCCAGTTGAGCCTCTGTCCTTGGCACTTCTTGCAGGATCAGACAATTCACTAAACATACCCTGTTGTCCTCAGGTCTATATCATAATCTACTAGATAACATTTTCTAAAAGCAGACTAAAGTAGAAATAAAATGAAATAAAATCCTCAAACAGATACCACTGTCAAAATATCACAGTGTTTTTGTAAGACATTTTTTGAGATTATTTTGTCAAAAACTGTTAAATCTTCAAGTATCAAAATAACTTTCCTGTCCCTGAACAGAACATTTGGTAGAAGAAGAGGAATTGCAGCAAAAGGGTGGTCCTATGGTAGACTGCATCTCCAAGTGTGTAGATGGTCTGTGTAGAAACATAAAGTTTCTAGGAATAGAATTCCACTGTGAAATAAGAGATCTTCTTTACATAAAGTGGAAGAAAGTTAAGGCTTCCTTCTTTTTACTCACTATGAAAATTAAATTTTAGGATATTTCCTGCAGAAGGTGGGAGAAATACTTGTTGACCCAGACAAGTCCTTGACAGTGCATTAGTTGCTTCTAAGGTGGAGGAGGAGATAAATTGCCTTCAGCAGATTTAACATGTAAAAAGCTGTGTCTGGCTGCCGGTGGACAAAATAATTATGAATTATGCTGTGCCTCCATGCAAAATTGTGCTTTATGCAAATAAACACTTGAGAATTGAGCTAAACCTTGAGATGGTATTACTGTGGTGCCTATCTTCCCCCTTTGCTTTTCCATCTTTTAAAAATACCTTTTTTAAAAGCAAATGCAGAAGGACTGCATATTTTTAGTCTTCGTGGCTCATTTATGAAATCCCAAAATGCTTCAATTCCATCCAAAAATGCCATGGGTTACAAGAGATGGTGCAGTATATTGTGGTGTTAACTTCTTAAGATTTATTAGATACTACTTTGAGGTAAGAAATATCAAAAGTGTTTTGGAGTGGGAAGCAGAAGAGGTAGTATTTTCTAAAAGGTAAGTAGAAGTATTGTTCTCTATTGAGTGCCTTTGACAGACAGGAATACCAGAATATGAGAAGTTCTCCTTGGATCTTTAAGCAGCTGGGAGCTTCTTGTGTCATATTGTCATGATCTAAAATAGAAGGATTTTTAACAAAGGGAGGGTAATATTTGATTTCTAGAACAAGATTTAAGTGAAGATTATGAATCTGGAGCATAGTATATTTCTATTTTCACATATTGGATCATGTGTTGTTATAGTTTAAGTGGTCTGTCTTAGAGAGGAAAGCTGTCAGTGCATTCATGTGAATCTGTGCTGGGTTTTAGTTTCCAGAGAGCACCTGGAATTCAAGCATAAGTCAGAAGCACGGGGTTCTTTCTGTGAGCTGTAGCTGCATCAGCTTCACATGTCAGAAATCTAAATGCTAAGATACACTAAAAATAACACTTTGAGTTGCTCACTTAGCTTTGCAAAGGCTGAAGCCATGTATGGAAAATTAATCCAACTCAGGCATTGTGTGTTAGCTAATGGAGGATGAATATCTGTGACTTAAACAATCTCAAGAAGAGACGTTGCAAGCCTTCTTTTGGTTTCGCAAATGGTGGTTACAAGGTGGGAGGAATTTTTCATACTGACATCCTTAAATGTTGCATCTGAAAGGTGTGATCTTGACTAGAAACGTGCAGCAAGGCTCGTAAGGGAATGAAGTTTCCAGTTAGGGCTAAAGGTATGGTGATCTTAAAGTAAGACTATTCGTCATGTTAAGCTGCAGTGCAGGCTAGGAAAGGGTTGTAAAGTAAATGCATAATAAAATAATGAAGCTTGTAATATCCATGTTCAAATGATACACTACTCTACTGTGCCAGTCATCTTAAAAGGGTGTTAATTAGCCTGCGGTTGTGCCAGGATATGATGCACCTTGTTGGTAAGAAAAAGGGAAGTTTCCTGCCTAGCACTGGCAGCTCTTTTTACTTCTTCCTTTTAGAAGAAGGAATGCCTCAGTGCTGACCCTTGGTGTGAGCTTGCACTGCTGAGCTCCAAGCCACTTGCTTTTCTCACGCCATTTCCTAGGAGCAGGAGCTTGACTGCACAGAGCACGATCTCTGGCGAGCAGCAGCTCTGGGAGCCTGTGTTGCACACATGCGGGTCACCCCACGGCGGTTTTCAGAAATAATTAGAAGTTGGCCACAGTGAGCTTAAGCCAGAAAAGTGGTGGTAACAGAGACTTTAGGAACCCCAGTTTTGACACCTAGGATGTCGCTGCTGTGGGCACATTTAAGGCCATCTGAAGGCACAGGAGAAAGGAGGCTCTAGACACGTCAAAAAGTCATCATTGCGTTGCTGTGATGATGTATTATAAGGTGAGGAAAAATACATGAGGTGCAGAGGTGAGCAGACACAAAAGCCTGTGGGGTATTTCCTCTGCTCAGGCCCATACATGCTTGTTTGAAGCTGGGACAAGGCCACTCCGTTTTGGGGACAGCAAGTTCATGATCATAGATGGGGGTTAGTCTGTGCCTGTTGGTCCTTGGGCAGTGAACTTGCCTTGTCATGTTTAAATTAGAGTGTAGGCATGCCATGGAACATTAAGTTCAGTTTCTGGCCATCTTGCTTTGACGTGAAGTACAGTTTTAAGTGAGTTATTTAGGCCATAGTTTCATTATACTGCAACTTTAATGACAGTGCTGGCTTAAGGAGTTTCTATCCTCATACCTTTGTAGGCTGTCCTTCAAATTATGGCCGGGCAGGTTATTGGAAAAGCAGTACTGTGAGTGGAGCAATGAACTGATACTGGTGAATACAACCCCTTGGACAGAACATTGTGCCAGCATATGAGAGAGCAAGAGTTTGGAGGAAGCAGCAGAGTGGGAAACATTTTAATAGTATTTCCTGACAAGCTGGCTATGCAGACTTAGATATTTATTTTGCCCTTTTCTTGCTTCCTCCAGAAAACAAATGTGATTTGGCCAAGTCCTTACAGTGAAGAAACTGTGGGTTGCTATCCCAAGATCCCTCTTTCAGTAGTGCAGTAAAATTGTTTGTAATGTCTCTTAACTTCTCCTTTCTAGGAGACAGTTAAAATGGAAGAAGAAAAATCTGAAGCCTTGTCATATTAGGCAAAATGCATCTTGCACGGGATATAACTGGGTAAGAGTGGGAAGGATGCACAGAGTAGAACTGTGGGAAGTCACTGTCATAGGGATAAGATGACTCACTAGGTTATACATTTGTAGATAAATTCTGCTTTACAGTTCTGCATGTGCATTTCAAACCATAGAAGGCCTGAAGTCTGAGTCCAGACTCAGCAATCCTTTTCATTTGTGCATGGCTACTTATGCAAATAATCTAAGAGAAGCTACATTATAGGAATGAACAGGATTTCAGACTTGCATTTTACAAGAAAAACTTGTTTTGTATACAGAGAAAACAACTAAAGGAATTTTTGACCAATCCATCTGGCAGGTGGCAACTGCAAATTTTTTGGTATAATTTTCTGTATGAGAATCTAAGAGCTTTATGAGGTGGATAAATTCAAGAACTGTTGCAAGAGGTCAAAAGAAAATCTCAGAAGTTTGAAATGCTTTATTTTGGAAACACTTTTCCCAAGTTAGAGAACAACGTGGTTGTAACCATGGTGAAGCAGAGGAGACAAATGTTATGTTCCTAGTAACTTGGCAGAAAAGCAAAAGGCACCTTTAACTAGCATTGGCCAGAGATGTGTGCTGACCACTAGCAACAGCATTGACCCCTCCTTGGGACTGAAAAGACCACTTCCTTCAACCAGGTGGTCACTTGCCTGTTATTTATTCTGGTTTCTTTCACTTATTTTCCCCATTCTTCCAATTTTCATTGTCTCCTTTTGTATTTTGCCCTCTTTTCTCAATTTTTTTTTATTTTATTTTTTGATCCCCTGTTCTTTCCCTCCTTATATAAGAGCAGTGATAAATATACATAAAAACCAGATAACAATGTAACAATAAATACTTAGAGTTCTTTATTCGGCTACTGTGTGATCTCTCAGGTTGTTTCATAAGGATCTTATTGCTTTTATGGCCTAACACGTTCAATATTCTAGTATTTTGCATAGGTGTGTTCATTGATTTTGACTGGCTGAGTTGAAAATAATGGGCTATTTTATTATTAAAATAAGATGAAAACTTGTTCCCGGTAACTTACAGATTTGAGATTGAATGGATTTGTATGCAGTATAGAAAATATCTTGTCTTTGAACTTTTTGCTTAGGAGTTGCCACATTTCACTCCTATATTTAGAAAACTGGAGAATTTTAGATTTGCTCCTTTTGAATTTTTGCTATAGTTAATGAAGGATTTAAGGCTTCCCTTCAATGATGAAGATACAGATAAGCATTTGCTGATTAGTTTTGTCTTGTCCTCAGATGATAAACATGGTCTTGCAAGCTACTTTCTCCCTAGGCATTTATTAATTTCCATGATTACTGTAGAGGCAAGCTTTTCTGCTGCTCTTGTTCATATAGTTAATCTTTGGATCAGCAGTTGATGTGCAGTTAATTTATGCAGAGTATGTATTTTTTCAGATTGAAAAAGCAATGTGGTTTGTTTTCTGTTTTTTGGTTTTTGGTTTTTTTCAGAGTCCTTTTCTTTCCTCCCAGATGATGTGATCTAGAAGGGAGTAATTTTAATGGAAAGGCACAGTGTCTGTGGAAAATACTGTCAAAGGGTTGATGTTTGTTGTCTTGGCAAAACTGTTTTAACTGAGCAGAACTAATGTTCTTTGTTTTTCCAGACTGCTGCAATGGTGCTCTGATTCTCATCTAGCCAAGGTGTATTGGTAGAGACCTCTTTTTCCTACCCGTTCTTTGTTAAGATAAATATAAACAAAGTACCTTAGAAACAAACTGCTGTGTCCCATGCAACTTCTAAGCCACAAGGGTAGTTCTCAGAATGAAAATATCTCATTTTACTTGTTTGAGATATGACCAGTGTTTATATACTCTTTACAAGAATAGTTCCTAATTAGTCCAAATAGTTTATGCTTGAATAGAACTATAAGATCTCTGGATTTTTCAAATGTTTCTACCACTTTGTTTATTACCTCTTTGCTAGGTTTGGTTTTTTTTTTGTGAATTGCTGGTTTGACAGTGGTATTATATTAGCAAATTTCTAGTTGTGCAAGCCCTAAATCTCTGTGCAACCTACAGAAACGGGACAGGAAAAATGATGATTCAGCAAACGCTCTCTTGTAGAATGCAACCCCCAAACATTACAAAAGTTAATTTGCCTGTGTTCATTAAATCTTAAGAGACAGCTAGTTAGTGTAATTTCTAGTATCTGCGTCTGCTGCAATGAGCTGAAATGTTCAGTTTTTTAATGGTGCTGTTTAGACTATGCTACACCTCAAGTCTCTCAGAAAAAAAAATTGTATTAACTTGATTCTGCATTGTGGTTGAGGTCTGTCTGGTAAAATGTGGTTCTTTGAAATATTTGAATCATGATCCTAGGAGATGAAAGACTAAGGTAATATGTAACTTAAACAGAAGTTGATCTAGAGATTCTTCAAAGCAAAACAACCTTTCTCTTTCAACTTTCTAAAACACAACAGTTCTGGTAGAAACAGAATTCTAAACTAATTTACTTCTCTCTCATTGTTTTTGCATTCCATTTAACAATCAGCACCTTGATGCTGTGCTAGAGTAAGTTGCTGCATAATAGTAAATAATTTAAACTTATAATTTTATAGACTCCATATAGCTGCACAGTTGCTATGAAATGTCTTTATATGTAAACAGTGGAAGCATAGAAACAATTGAACTGTCTCTAAAACTGAAAATCCCAGTGAGAGACAAAATATAAAACTTCAAAGTAAATTCATCATTAATAAAATAAAACTTCATACCTAGATCACAGGTATTACTAGATCACACAGGTAAAAATGATAATATACTTATTGAAATTAATATCTATGTCTTTCCAGTTTAATATTGCTCTCATATGAATATATTAAAGGATTGTCTAATTACCCACTCTCTAAGTCTTCTGAGATTCAGGAAAAAAATCACACTAATGAATAAAAAGAGAAAAATATTATAACTGCCAGTTATTTGTATAATTCAATTTTTTAACAGCACATGATTTGGTTACTAGGGAGATTAATAGAGAAAATATAGATTTTTTTTTTTTTTTTTTTTT
>VZRN01006082.1:1938490-1964215 GCA_013397935.1 Dasyornis broadbenti
AAAAAAAAAAAACAACAAACCAAAAAACCCCAGGGGCTCATCAATAAACTTGCTGAGATATGATTACACTTTGCCTACTTCTTGTGAAATTAATAGTTAATTAACTAATTAATGGTGGACAAATAAGATTCAACCGTGTGCCAGATATGCCTTACTTGACTACATATTTGCACTTCTGTTGTAACAAATAGTTTGTATTGTATCATGACATTTTTTAAAAAGGCATTTTACTCCACTTGTGTTTAGATTACCTTTTAAGCCATGTTTTATAGTGATTCTTATTAAAAAATGAGAAGTTAGGTTCTAACTTAGAGTACAGTAAGCACTCAGTTTTCTGTTTAATGGAAGAGCTTTTATTGTATTTTTTTTTTTTTAATTAACTGCTTAATCTGTCTAAATTTCTCTTAAGGAAAAGTAATTCAAATTAATAATATGTCTAGTACAGAAAAATGCTACTTTTCTGTTATGTTCTGTCATTTTTATCTACTCTTTTGCTCCAAGACACTTCTGTATATATATTTTAAATGAATTTGAAAGACTGTCAGCTGAGTGTTTTGGGAAGTTAACTTGCCAGATATAACCAAACTTTTGTAAATTTTATATCATACTGCTGGATTGTCATAACAGATACTTTTGAAAGGTCAGTACAGTAGCACGAAATAGATTTAAATACAGATTTTTCATAATATAAACAAGGATCGATATATAAACAAGATAAATTTGCATCAATAAACTCTGAAGTGCAGGAAAGAATTATCTAATTTTCAGCAGATTATAAGTGACTTTACAAATAAACTATAAATGACTTATAAACAAATGGGTATGGTTCATTACTTTGTCATGGTTTCCACCAAATCATAAATACTAATTGAATATGTATGGGAAAAATCATGAAGAGGATATATTTTGGTCAGCAGTATAGGCAGACTTTGAAGGACATATTGGATTTACTTATTTAAAAGATCTAATACGTCTCTCTTTTTCAGTGAGGAAAATCTACTGGAATTTTTAACACAAAGGGTAAAAAGTCAGGCAACAGCATGCATTAGAAAAGACTGGTAAAGTGTATATGTGCCCTAATGTAATATGCAATTTATAATGCATATATGTCTACTTAAAAAAAAAAATGTTTAAGGAAAAATACTGCCATAATGGCAAACCAGCTCTGAGATCCAGATCAGCCCTGATGTTTTCCTAGATTGGAAGCTCTTTGATGTCATAATGAAAGCTGTGGAATTTCAATACAAATGTGTAACCTGTTCTGCAAGAGTGATTTGTTGACCGTGGTGAATGACAAATGTTAGATAGACGTGCTCTTGAGGTGCTGCCAGGCTTGTTCCTTCTGCTTATGAGGCTTTTATAATGTGTTTGCCATTACTTACGCACAGCTAAATGGGAATATCCCTATAATTACAGTTTTGTGTGTCCAATATCAAACATCTGAAAAAATATATATCTCCGGTTATTGTGTTGGGATTAAACCACGGGCTGTGTATTATTAGCTTGCTTGTAGTCCTTAATGCAGATTGTAACTACATTGTTTGTAAATCTTGCATAATATCCTAAACCATTATTGTTCAGGTCTTGTGTCCTGTCTTTTATCATATTTTAGTGGGGTTGTGTTTAAATTAAATTGTTGTGGAGGGTTATCAGTTTTAAACTTTTTTATATCATGAGTATGAATAGCAGCCATCGCACTTCGGGAATTTCTTCAGTGTGGGCAATAACATTCTCCAGGAATATGTACAAACCAGCTTCATCACAGTGAGGTTGATGAAATGTAATGTGTTGCTTTGTGTCTTAACATGCCTGTGGTTTGTGTGCAGTATATTGGCTTAAGAAAAGCAAAACCTGAAATGTATCATTGCTTGGAGCAAGCAAAACAAATACTTGGAAGGAATATAATTTTGAATAGATTTGATGACATTTACTTTTTAGGAAAAAAAATAAAGTCAGAGTATTTGGGAAAGAGGGAAGCATTTTTTAATTAAACAGTAATCTCTTAATCCTGCTTTGCGGTCATCATCTTCATAATTTTTGTCAAGTTTCCTTTCTGCACTGATGCATCTTATGTTCTAAAAATTATTTTTCTGAACAAGTTCAAAATTTGCAGTAGATGAAAAAATTTATTTTCATTGGAATGTGTTTCACTCACTGAGCGAAAATTCACCTAAATTTGCCATACTTGAGATTAGAGAGAAAACAAAAAAAAAAAAAAAAAAAAAAAATAAGAAGAGGGGCTTATTTAATTAACACTATGATTTTTCACCAAAATTGTGGAGAGGATAAAACTTTGCCATAAGGGCTTTAGGATTAGCTCACATATGATTTGGAAGATAAGAGCTAAAGTCAAACCTACACTGTGTAGGTTTGAAGCAGCTTTTCCTATATTTCTGGAGTCTGGTTCTCCTAAGTCCCAAGAAAATGTTATGGTTACTGGTGCATTGGTCATATAACATGCTGGTGTGTATCACTCAAACTGCAAAGAAGGTACCACTTGCAATTTGCAGTGTTAATTGCAAAATAAATAAAAAAATAATACTAAGAGTTGATAATAATTACTTTGTTAAATATTTGACACTGTGACATTAAACCAAAACCAGCTCCAGATTCTTGTTCTTTAGATATATTGATACCTGTGAACATAACAGGAATGATTCCTGTTCTCAAAAAACTGGAGCTCTGAGGCAGCCTGGGAGGTCTTTTTCATTTCTCCTGGCAATCGGGATGTGAGTAGCAAAAATTGGTCTGACTAGAAAACGGAAGCTGGTGGTTATTGTGTGTTAATTTCGGAGAGGTATATGCTGTGCTCTTAGGTGGTGTTTTAAATTATTGTAGTAGTAATAGATACACTGCTACTTTTTCTGTGAGATGGTATTGACTCTCTTTGCCCCCCAAAATAGGGATAGTCTTTCTAATACAAAGATGTTTTCCCAGATCAGTAAAGAGGAAGAGATTTGTTACCAATAAAAAATAACAAAATTAATTAGCTATACTTGTTTTCTTCTCCAAAGAAGCACGAAGAATTTGAACTTCGTCACCATCAGGCTTTCTCTTCCAAAGGAAGATGACAAAGTTTGAGGCTGGTGAACAAGGCTGATGACAGTCACTGCCCACACCCTTTCTCATTTTCCTTTTAATGATTTACTATTTGGCTGATCATTAGCTGGGAAGAAAAAATGTTTCCATAAGCATACAAGACATCCAGGCTCATATCCCTAATTACTATTCTTTGGAAAGAAGACAGCATATTTCACTGTAATTACTGCTCAGCTGGATGTGTGCTTACGAGAAAGAACTCATTTCAGATTATTGTATGGGATGTTAGGATGGCACTCTGTAATGCGTGGTGTTTGAAATGAGAAAAAATAGACTTGATATTCTTACTGATTTCTTAGTGTGGCAAAATTATTTGCCATAGAGCTTGTAAGTATTCAGTTTCTTTGCACAGAAACTGAGAAACTCAATGTTAAAGAAAAGCTTTAAAATATAACCGAGCTGAGAATTAGGCCAAGACATTACTGAAGGCAGCTGGATTAGTTTAAAATGCAGCAAACCAAGGTTTTGGCTACTGTAACTTCAGCATGCAGAGAATCCATGCTTGTAGGTAGCAAACTAGCCCAAAGCATTTTAGGACATCCTTAAAATGCAGTAATGTTTAAAAGCTGACTAGAAAAACTGGAAGGTGCTGCTTGAAGTATGTGCTATCTGGGCGTGTAGGTGTCTCCTTGCTTACTTTTATGATGCAATTAAGTTGTCAATCCATTACTTTCATCATCATGAAATTTTGTTCAAATGCATTAGTAGAAGCTGCTTGTGTATAGTGGGGAACAGTACACAGCCAATAACTCCTGAATCAGGGGTCATCTTGGTATAAAAGAATGCATATTCAGTCCTATGCCATTTTTTTCAGTATGTGAAGGAATTTCATTAAAAGTTGCGAAAACAAGCTGTCCATGCCAATTTTCAGGGCAAAACAAAGCATGGCAAGATGGAACTAATGCCTTACGCTTGCCTGAACCCAGTTCATCAACTTACTTAAAATTCAATCCAGTGAGCATACTAATATTATATACTGCATCCTGCTAAAAAACCCTAACCAAATAAAGAAAATAGCTGTCTGCATATGAATTCTGTAATATCTTTTGATAGTATAAATTAATGCTAAATCAAGAATAACTACACAACATTTTGCCAAAACGCATGCACTGGGTCTACTACGTCTTACTGAATAACAACTGCTTATTGAATCTAAATTAAGCTAAGGTAGTTTCTTATATCTTAAACTTTCTTAAAATAATCTTGCAAGATTTCTTGTATCTTTCCATTTTGAAGATGGGAGCACCTATATAGATTTAATAGAACATACCAATGGGTATTTTTCTTAGTAAAGCTTATTAACTATAAAATTAAAGTGTATCAGAAACTATTGTAGAAAAGATAAAATACTATGAAATGGTTGTGTTAAAAATATGATTGTGGCCTCTGTATGTTAAGGTGCTATATGACGCATCAGGGATCTTCTTGCCAAAAGACATCAAAGCAAGCCAAGGATGTTTATTGCAGTAAAAGAAAGCCTCCTGACTGAGGAACTTCTAGTAAGGGGAGAAAAGGTCCTCCAAAGAAAGGTGTTGGTGTTTATACCTGTGTCTGTATAGCTGAATTTGTAAAAGAGTTGGAAGAATTTGCTCCATCATTCTAAGACTGTGTTTGTATGCCATGTTTGTACAGGAGCTGGAAGTATTTGCTGCTTTATGTTGAAAGACATCAACTGTGTTCATGCCAGTCCTGACTTATGTTTTGACCTCCTTTCATACATTGCCATTAGTGGTTAAGGTGACCTGTATGTCCCTTATGACAAAGTAGTGAACTAGAAGTAAAAATCTGTTGCAGGAGCAGAGTTTGAGTTGGATGAGCAATTAGAAGTGGAGTGTGGCCTATAACACATATTAAAAATTACATAAAAATTCTTCCAACCATGGGGGACTGATAGCTATTGCTTTGGCTTGTGCTACTGCCTGTCTTCATCTAAACCAGCTCTTCCAGCTCCTTACCTCTCTGACGCTTTTTGTTCTGTGCCTTGTGCTGTATTTATACTGCTGAAAACAGAATTCCATGCTTCATTGAAATCAATTGCTAATCCCCTAATATTGGGAAGACTCTGAAAGCTGAGGCAAATACCATTAGTGCAATGTCATTGATAGGTATTCCAGCAAATGTGTTAATTTGTCTGTCCAAACCTGCTGTCTAACTCTTCCTGAATGAGCAGAGAAAACTACCTCAAAAAACTCCAAGTGACACCAGAGCCTACAAGTGAGTTAATATGCTATTTCTCATTGTAGAAAGTGTGCCTGAATATGTTTTAAGACACAATAAAAATTGGGATTTGCATTTCTGATACAAGGCGTCTTCCTTACTCTTCATACCCATTACTGTCTTCTTTATACACCATATTTTCTATATGTGTAAGATATCTACTGTAGAGGTCTGAAAAGGACAAGAATTTTACGAGTTTGTCCCTGTTAATTTTAATTTATGTCTCTTCCACTCCCAACTGCTTAAAATAAAACCCCATGGTAACTACATATTTTTAAGTTCAAAATAAGCAATGTGTGGGAAATTTTTGAAATCTTGAGAAAGTTACATCAGTCAGGTATTGAACTCAGTTTGTCAGAATAAAAGTATTTCCTCATCTCTGTTTTTAACATTAAATAGTTCCCAAGTGAAATCAAGAGCTCTTTGAATATTGTAAATAACAATACTTGAGACTTAATTTTTTGCTGGGATGGAGATCTGTATTTTAGACCTGTGCCACAAGATGTTGAACTCTACTCCTATATAACAAAATTTTAAATTAACATCTACCAAAAATGCGTTAGAGGAGAAAATGGATCTTTTTACACAACAAACAAGCTTCATTAAAAGTTGAAGCTTTAATTTAAAAGAACAGACTAGGAGCCAATTTGCATTCTTCCAGAGAGCCTCAAATCTACTATGATCCAACCTGGTAAATGTCTCACCTCGTTTTATTCTTTCAACTCCCACTGCTCAGACTGAGTCTTTTCCAATTAGCATTGCCTGTAGAGGTAACAGATCCATGGTATCTACTGAATTGTTGGGGCAGTTAGACTGGTGAGTTATAATCACAGGCTGGGTGATTTATAGGTTTGTCCGTGTGGGAAAGTTACTGTTCAGTGAGCTGAGGTTTGAATTTACAGTAGTGCTAGTTTATTCCACTTCCGTTTTAAGGTATAGTTGGGAACAAACTCATTTGAAAGTGAACTTACAGTAGAGAGCAGATTACCTGGCAAATTAGTCAGCTATAAATTCTAGCTTCAGTTTGTGAAAAGGGGTTCGGGCCTTGGTTTTTTGGTGGTTTTTTGTTTGTTTGTTTGTTTGTTTTGGGTTTTTTTTCTGTTTTTGTTTTTTGGGTTTTTTGTAAACAAAATTTTTCTGTTGATTAAAGCCTACTAATTGAACATTATGTAATGTTTATGGTTTTATTCTATTCAGTTAACCTGGTCACTGTTGCTACTGTTATTAAGGTACATGGGTTAGCATTTTACCTAGGTTCTATTCCAAATATGTTGACAATATGCCTTAGGCACAAATGATGTTGCTTGCTGTCATGAGGTACATGTCCTGTAATTGACCTTTCTGCATTCTGCATATACTGCAACATTATAGGTGTGTGTGTTCCTCATCTGCACTGTAGATATTGAAAAAAACATCATATTACATGGAGCAAAATAGTGGCTTACAGAGTTAATGGAAACCCAGTAAAAAGGCTGAGACCAGAGCAAGTAGCTCCATCAGAACTCGAAGTGATGGTCCAGCTTGGATGGGATGGGAACTTCCTTGAAGGAGTTTTTGGTTTCTTTGTATGCAGACTGGTGGTTTCGTTGTGTCAGAAACCACCTATAATTATTTAATGCTACTAATTTCCTCCAGCTTCTAGAAAGACAAAACTGCCATGTACTTCTTAAAACACACAGGCTTCTTGTTTAAGATTTCATTTGAAGCATTTCTTTGTCCTAATTCATCTGTAAATATGGTGTTGTAATGCTTGCTTACACTTAACAGAGTACCTGCCTGTACTTTCAGGCTCTTTAATGAAAGGCAACTTCATTGCAAATTAATTTATGAATTTTAAGAAACTCTGGGTGTGTTCTGAGACAGAGTTCATGTTTGTTTGCCAGCCTGTAGCCCTTGTAATATGAAGCTTCCAAATGTCAGATGTAGATTCCTAACAACTGTGCTTATTTTAGAGTTAACCTGTGGCATCTGATTTTTTTCCTTCTCTATCCCCTTTCCTTGTTAGACATGAATATTCCTGAACTCTCCAGAGCAGAGAATGATGCCACTTAATGATTTCAAATATACTGTCTTGATAAGTAACTTTCTATGCCGTCAGTCATTGCTATAAGATCCACTTCAGGTCCAGTGATCAGAGGAGTACAATTATATGACCAAGCACAAAAAAATGAACTTTAGGACCACTTGTTGGCACATGCATAAGCTGAAAAATGTTTTTTAAGAACTGCAGTTATGCCAGATTTCCAGCAGATGACACTTTCACTAAAACACTTTAACCTCAGTTCACATAATTTCTGATTCCTTCCTTTTCCCCCTGTTGAGCTGCCATTTTGTGTATATTTTTCTTGAAAGGATTCCTTGCTTGATCGCTTGATTACTGCAACCTCTCTATTGTCCCCAAATATAGGAGTGATGCAGTGGAACTGCATCAGTGCCATTCACAGGTGCTCTTTCTGTGATTACCATGCCCTGTTTTTCAATCCTCACCCTTTCCTCGTGGCTTAATGGGCAATTGAAAGCTATGAAGATTTTGGACCCTTAGCAGGCCCACCACTTGACTTTGTAAATGCATAGCACAGGTCAGTCTAGTGCAACGTAAGTAATATTTGAAAAGAACACTAAGCCTACTGTAAAAGGGAAATGTAGTCTTAATGTTGGACCACATAGACCAAAGTCAAGGCCTTTAAAGAAACTTAATAACCTAAATGGCTTAAATTCTGTAAGTGCCCAAATCTTCATAATTATGCTATCTTGCAGAGTTTTCATGCCTGCATCAGGCATATCATTTGTTTTGTACACTTCAGAGTATGTTGGATGTGTAAGATACTGTAGTAACGTGGAAGACAGCTTGTGTCAAGGATGAGAAAAGTGTGAGGGAAAAAGATAGAGGCAGAAGGGAAAGCACCCTCAGCTGAGACCAAGCGATCATCAACTTCAGCTTGGCATACCTCATGGTCAGGCAGGGAGGGGAACTGCTTCGGTCCAGGAGAAGACACTTTGGATAGATGTCAGCAACCTGCCTTGGAAGTTAGCAATCGGGACACATCAGTGGTTTAGAGAGGCCATAAACTGAGAGGCAAAACCTTTATTTGAACCATATCTGTGTTTTCTGTTTGTGCTCAGTCTCCCACGGCTCTTTCTTTAGGGTGGTGGCCCTGTTACATGGATGACCCGAACCCAAGGGATGTAATGCAGGCCTTAGTCTGCAAAAGGAGAAAGAACAGACTGAGTGCACCAGGAGAGCCAGAATGCTATGATTTTCTGCCTTGTTAAAGATTCTTATTTTAGGTGCATGAGACGTGGGCTTGAGAGAGGGGACCAACCAGTCTGATAGCTGTGAGCTGGCAGCAGCAATTGAATGGCTCTGCAGACACTGATAGGCAGGAACTCGGGTATCTGGGAGGCTTTGCTTTGGGGCTGGGCATCTATATAATGATCCTGCAGAGACAGATAGGCACCAAAGCAGCTTCAAGGATCTAAGCAAGCATACTGACTAAAGCCAGTGACTCATATCCATACAGAAAGTGTTCTGCTCCTGATTCAGGTCTTTATTATTTTAAACGCTTAATTAAGTCTCTTTGAACCCACAGGTGCAGCCACTTACTGATGCTTATTTGTTTTCTTTTATTTGTCACAGGCTTTCATTTACCAAGATATTTTAGTCATAAGATTGAACTAGATGTATTTGAGGGGATTTTAATATATTCTTGGAAACTGTGACCAACTTTGGTACTTTTCTGTTTTATTCTCTGGATGCTAGTATGCGCATCTGTTTGTAGACAGGTCTCTGGTAGCTACTTGACCACTACCATTCCCATTTTGCAGGTTGATTCAAAGTTGATTATGTGTGTATGTCTGCTAAATTATTTCTTAGGAAAGAGGTTGTTTTTAATTTTTTATTTTTCAGTGAGTTGAATTATAATAGTCAGATCACAAATACTAAGAAAAAGAAATCTTTCAGATATATGAGAGGTGAATGAAATACTTAGGATTCAGTCTTTCATGTCTGTCTACTGACTAGGCAAACATTTATAATTTTCAAAATAGGAACATATTGAATATTACATTCACTTTCATATGCATCAATCACACAAATTTTTTAACCACTCTCTTCCAAACCCACTGTTGATGTGCTGATTTTTTCTTTGCTTTAATTTCTATGAAGTTCTTTCACAATACCTGAGCTGTTAGATTATGCTTACTAAGTTATTTCATTGTTAGTTAAGCTTTTTCATTTCATGATTTCTTAAAGCACTGTCTAGAATCCAAGTAGTTATGCAAATCACTAAACTTCAGTCATTGTGTCTGAATCTTTCTATATCAATGAATGATTTTTGGGGTTAGTTTTTTTCAGTTTGTCTGTTTTGTTTTTTTGTTTTTGTTTTTTTTTTATGTTTTATTTTGTTTTAGGTTAATGTTTTTTATTCTAAACCAGAATAACTTTGAGGGATTCAAAAGACAGCTTATGGAGTAAATCTTGGCATAGAGGCATAAGAAGGATAGGAGGAAACTGTAGCACATGTTCATTCTGGTTTTGCCAGAAGAAATTTCAGTCCATGTCTCCTATTTCAGGCTGAAGTCTTCATCACTGAGAGTGCAAAGAGAACACTGTTGTGCTTGTTTTATTTTATTAAATATGTCTAGAACCTAAATAAAATACCACATTTTTTTGTTAAAGTATTTACATGTTTTTTGTTCACAGATATTGTTGGAAATGGTTTTCATAATTTCAGGGGAAGAGAGGTGGAGTAAGCTAAGAAGCTGCAAAACTGTGTGTTAGGAAATAAATACACACAAAGGATAAATAACTTATGTAATTTTTAGGTTAAATTTTATTGTCAACTTCAAAAACACTTAGTGCATGCCATCTGTGTATTTTACAATTTAGATGGAAAAATTTGTAATTGATCATTTTGCTCTGACCTCCCCTTGAAGGGAGTGCTATGCAGACTTTCTGAAAGCTGGGCTTTTTGCTTATATAATAATAAAAATGTCTACTTATATTCTGAGAGTGTAAATTCAGCTTTAGTCTGGTGTTCCTTATTGTTTTCCATAGCTGTCTCAAGATGTCTAGCCAGAAGGAAACAGTAGGTACTGGGATTTATGGCAACTTTGGATGGCTACAAATAATGGCTTGCCCTGAAATGTGTTTAGATTCAATCTGGCTTTCAAATATTTTTGAGACAGGGCAAGCTGTGGGACACTGAGAGTACTGTGCTATAGGTGAGCTACCAAGATCTCTCCCTCCCTTCAGCCGCAGGACTCTCCCTAATAATGCTGGAAGTTAAAATGAATCATTTATGAGCATCAGTAGACACATGGGTGGGGCCTCTTTTAAAACTGGTATTTTGTTGATGCAACACGTGTGACAGCCTCTTAGTTCTGAATATAAGTGTTACTGAGAGGAAATTAGGTTGGTTCTCAGAGGAGCTCAGCCAGACCTTGCTGTGCATCTTGCTGAGGAGCTGGTATCTTCACCAGTACTGTGCTTCAGATACCAGTACATGTAGAAGAAAAATGGAAGGTAAGTGTCTTGAAACTTTACTATCCCTTAAATCAGGGCTGAAAGTAGAAATAAGTAAATGATCACGTGTAGAGACCTAAAAAATTGCACATGTTTTTGTGTATGGCACAAAATCTAGGGATTACTTGTTTGGATGTTCTTTGTGGAACTAGTGAGAAAGGGGGAAAAAAAACTTTTGAAAAAAAACTATTATGAAGCAAAAAGAGAATTATGGAGAAAATTTGGTGAAACAACAGCCAGTTCTGAGAACAGGAAATAGCATGGAAAAGAATACATTTTATTTCCAGCATAAAGTACAAAGTGCTAGGTTTCAGTATTCTTGCGCTAGAAGCAATTATTTCCCAATGAATACCTGAGGTATTCTTTCTTGAATGAAGGCAAAACATGAATTGATAGAGAAAAAACCCCATGACTGGTTTGATAGCTGGGTTTCTACCAGGGGCAGAAAACCAGTAAGAGATGTGAAACTGAATTACCTTTCGTATTTTTTCTGAGGTGCCTTTGCTTAAGAAAGCAATCATTAGCTCCTTTGTGATCCAGTTGCGATACTTAAATCTGATAAGCAAACTGTGGGCTGACTTTAGAGAACATCCCTGGGAAATGTAATATCTCAGCTCCCTGATGTTCCAGTTCAGCTGGATTACTGAGTGGATGAAGAGTAGTTGTCTCGGCTTACAAACACCTCCAGAGGCCAGGCAAGGATCAGATTCTTTCAGTGTTCTTGACCGCAGGAATTTGCCATGTGTGCTATAAGCACTTTAAGTTTGACCAGAATACTTTGTGTTATGGTTGACAGCTGTCATTAAGATATGAGATTTTCAGTTCAATTCTGTTGCTCTTTCTTGTCAGCAGGTATGTTGTATTCATAAGCAATATGATGTAATACACCTGTATTTTTTAGTTGCTGTTGATAGTGTCCATATTTTTAACATGGGTAGCACCCAGCTCTGCATTTGTTGCTGATCTCTGTTGACGATCTGAATGACCAATTCATTACCAAATTTAAATAGTTAGATGAGAAATGAGATTATTTTTATTCAAGGAAAACAAATTAAAAAACCCCAAAGTTCTTTGTTTTTTTTTTTCCCTCCTTCCCTACCTATTCCAAACCACCCCCAACCCTCCTTCCTCCACTCCATTATTTTAAATTATTATTTAATTCAGGATGTGGTCCTGGGAAAATCCACTGGTTTGTGTTAAAAGTGTCCTGGTCCCAAGTGCTTAGCTGTGAGTCTCCTTTTATGTGAGACACCCTTGGTTCCCAATGGAAAAAATTATCTTCCCTTAAATATCAACTCTGTATTCAACACAGTGCCCATGTAGTTAGAGAAGTTGCATTGTAAATTTTTCTGTAGACTTAACAGGACCAAACTTAACCCTTTAAAATTATAATAATATACAAGACTTTGTACATCAGTAAACCCAATTTCCAAAACTGTTGAGAATCTGTGGCTCCCATCGTCTTCAATTAGAGTGAAGAACTTTTGAAAATAAAAAGTTGTATGCAAATAAGTAAAGATGAATGTTGCCACCCATCCTTCTGGCACCAGTGTCATAATTACTCCTGTGAAATGACTGATATGCAGGCAGGTTGCCTAAGGGGGAATCAGCCAAGATTTTTGTCAAGCTAATCACAGCACCTGGGATAGATTGTCAGCATTTTTAAATGTCACAATTTGTGAATATTTCTTTTTTCATTAAGTTCCTCAAAGATATCTGCAAACTTTTTATGACTTTGGGACTGCAGACTGAGATATCTGCATGCATATTTAACATTATTTAAAGTTTTGGGTAGATATTTATACATATCTATTTTTTTCATAAATCATTTAGAGTGCCTCTTAAGCTTTCAAATACATATATTTGTTACCAAGTTTTTTATTTATTCTATTTACTTTGTTATTTTATTTCTTTTATAAAACAAACCAAAACATGTCAAATGATACCATGTGCAAAACATTTGCTGTCTAGCTGTTGAAAACTGTAGACAGTGTGTTGTAATGTGTGAAGAGAATATTACAATACAAAATCAATTTTTCAAATAGAGAAACTCATATTGTCCCTCAGCATCAGGTTTTATAATACAAGTAGGCACTATACAAAAGAAGTGAAACTTGTAACACAGCTTTAAAAATCAAAGACTTAGACAGGTTTCCATCTGCATGCTAGGGAAGTGATGAACTTGTAAAGGTACTTTTATGGATATATGTCTCAATTTCAGTCTTGCTGAATTTTGAACAAAGTCTCAAATGAATTTTGAAAAACTTATCTCTCTTTCATCATTGTGTCCTCTTTCACCTAATCTTATCCACAGTCAAAGATGGGAACTTAATTATCTGGGTTTTCCTTTGTGCTCCTTTCTCTGTCCTGCAGTCATTGAGCTGGGAGAAGTGGACTTGAACTGTCCTTCCAACTGTCAAATACATAATACCCATTTCTTCGGAACTGACAGACAGATAATAAGGAGAGGGCAAGCCTTCAGCTTTTATGCTCGTTTCCAAAATCGGGAATGGGATGACTCCGTGGACCAGGCTGTTTTCACCGTGGAGACAGGTAGTCACTCCCAAGCACTCAGTAGTCTTTCCTAGACCTTTCCTGGTTAATAATAGTTCCCATAGTCTTCAGAAGACTTCCTTCATAGTCTTCATATTCCCATAATCTACAAAATCATGTTCCATGTGAAGACTGCCTTACCCTAAATCAGGCAGTTTTTCTAATATGTAAAGTTTTCTCACTTTGCTACAGAAGTGACATGAAAGAAAGTGAAAGAAATCTACCCTTGGGAGCTTCGCCTTGCAAATGATGCCTAAGCAAATTACTAGCCTTTTACATGTGCTTTGTTTAGTCTGATGGAAGTGGTTTTTATTTTCCTGAAAAGGCCTCAGACCCTGTGAATCAAATGAGACGAAATGCACCTTCCCAATGGGCAGATGTCTGGATCAAACCTGCTGGAGTGCTTCCTACAAAATTCATCAGCCAAAATGCATCAGTATCAGCGTGTTTCCTCCCTCCAATGTCTGCATTGGCCGCTATATTCTCAATATGCAAATCACATCTTGTGGTCACACTTATCAGCGGTGTCTTGGAGATTTTTATGTCCTTTTTAACCCTTGGTGTGCAGGTAAGAACTCTAGTGACTATCAGATAGTTTTAAGAAAAACAGCTAGTGATGAGTAAAAATGTTGAAGATATTTATTACTTAGCTGGTAAGGATGTAGTCACAGAAATAATGAGAAACCAGGAGGGATTTAATTTTGTTATTTTTAACTTTTTCATCCAAATTCAAGACTGTCTCAAGCCAATGTTTCGATTTGTCTTCTTAGTGGTAGTAGGTGTGAGGTATAATTTTTTCCCACAACTTTTACAGTGTCTTGACGAGATAGAAAGCATTGGGAAGTTTCCTCTGTTCATCAGGAAACACTTTTTTACAGTGAGAGTGACAGAGCAGCGGCACAGGTTGCCCAGAGAGGTTGAGGAGTCTCCATCCTTGGATATACTCAAAAGCCGTCTGGATGTGACCTGGGAAACTGTCTGGAGGTTGGACCAGATCACCTCCCTTCAGAGGTCCCTTCCAACCTCAACCATTTTGTACTTCTGTGAATACTGTGTTATCACCATAAAATAATACCATACAAATAGAAATTAAATTCTATAGATCTAGCTCTGCTAGCAAGCAATTCTGGAGCCTGTAAGAGCTTGCCAAAATCATTACATGACAAATATTTGCATTGTCTGTGCTGATTTGATCTAAATCAGATACAGAACTCTGCGTGCTGAGTGTTTGACTCACAGAACTCCTTAGTGGGAAGATAAATTGCAAGCTCCTCCATTCATGTGTTCTACGGCAGGGAGAGACTTAATAAAGATATTATCTAGCTGTAAGTAGGAATTAAGTGTTTAAAGGGCCCACAAACTTCAGCATGCTTAAAGGTATAAATCAAAAATTGATAGGAAAGGAATGAGGGATCCAGTGAAGCAGTAGAGAAGTGCTAGAAAAGTACATTTTGTCTGAGTGAAAGCTCTTCACCTTTTCCAGATGACCCTGTATATATGGACAATCAGGCCCATAGAGAAGAATATGTTCTGAATGAACATGGAATACTGTATGAAGGAGTGCACAAGCACATTACCTCTCGACCATGGCACTTTGGACAGGTACTTTTTGAAGACTTGTTCAGAAACAGATGTCATCCATATATTGATAAAAGAAGAACTATCTGTATTTTTTCAGAAATGTATACTCTATTTGTAGTGCAAAGGTTTTTAGGATCAGTTCAGACCATGCATAAACAAACCAAAATGTCTGAGAATTTTATTGTAGCCCAAGGAACTGGAATGAAGTTTTCTCTTGTAAGATGAGGGAAACTGCAGAATGTTCTGGGAACAGGTGAAACAAATATTGTGCTTCTGAAGGGAAATTATTCCATTGGTCAAACATAAGTAAACATCACATGTTTTTGCCTCTAGTTTTCCTTCAAGCAGATGGACAATAACATGCAAACCACTAGGAGCTGCGCTTGATTTAAAAAAAAAAGGGGGCAGGAGAGGAGAGAGGGCAGCTCATATAAGTGAAAAAGACTCGATTATTGACAAGAAAGGTACTTTATCAATGCCAGCATACCTTGATGCCCATGTTATCCTCTTTTTCCTCAGTTTGAAGATGGGATTCTGGATATCTGCTTGAAGATCTTAGATATGGGTGCAAATTACCACCATGGCTCTGATCGTGACCACTGTTGGCGCAATGACCCTGTGCATGTCAGCATGGTAGTGAATCACATGGTAAGACCTGTGGGGGTGTGAGGCCTCTGAATAGATCAGGTCAAACTTTATTATATTATAGAAGGACACGCTGCACTGTAATCTAACAGTAGGGGAGCAGGGAAAATCCTTTCTGTGGTCAGAGTCACAGAAAAAATAAACTTGTAACACTAATCTCTGATGATTTTGAGACATGAGTAGAATGCAAAGACATGGTCGGATATTTGAAAAGGTTGTTTTTCTTTTCTCTTTCTAGATAAGCAGCCATACCACTAACAGTATCATGAAGATTCCAGAGAACAATGATTACTTGAAAGGAACAAAGCCATTTTCCTGGAATGGGAGTGTCCCTATTCTACAGCAGTGGTACAGTGGCAGATGCAGGCCAGTCAGATACGGGTACTGTGGATCTCTTGCATCAGTAATGTGCACAGGTATGGTATTTCACTCTGCCCTTACCTAGTTTATAGAAAAAAGAAGAGAGAAAACAAGGATCAAAAACCTCTGACCCTAAAAACCACTTGAAGAATTTTACTCATAAGCATTTTACTAGAAAAGAAATTGAATCTTTTTCTCATCTCCTAATATAGTATTTATTATCAACCTAGTGCTTTCCTATACAGGCTGAAGAGCAAGAAAAGCAGTTCTGTTTTTTCTGTAACCTTTATACTATGCAGTTATCAATACTGGAACTTTTATTAAAACACAGAGCAAGTGCAGCATAATTGAATCATAGAATAGTTGGGGTTGGAATGGATGTTAAAGTTCATCTAGTCCAAGCCCACTGTGGAGCCAAAATTTACGCTCTGGGTGATGTTTGAAGGATGAGAAAAAACACTGAGATATGAACAGGAAGATCTCTAGTAATATCTCCTCCAAAACACAAAAGCATCAGACTATATTCTTCTTTTAATGCAAAAGATGAGATAATAGTGCACTAAACCTCTACAGACAGAAGATTTGAGTTCCAACTTTATACAATTCATTTACTGAACCTGCTTCTATATTGAAGACAGTTAAATTGAAGTCTGGTAGATGAATCTATATGTACCACACTGTTTATTTTTTAAAAACTAGTGTTGTATTAATGCATAAGCAGGTTAATGATTTCTGAACTTAAAACAGATCTGGTTTTATGGTTGTTTTTTGTTTTTATTTTATAAAGATATTATTCAAAGAGTAATAAACCATACCTTTCAGCTAGGCTTTTTCTCAGACTGCTTTTCAAGAACCAAAAAGAAATTTTGAAGGCAATATCACTGCCTCCCAAATATTGCTTCCTATCCATCATGTTTCTATAATTGCAAACTAGAATATAAGATATTTACTTATAAAATAAGTGAAGAATTTACCATATTAATTGTGATTTGTAATTTTTTTTTTTTTTTTTTTTACAGGGATGGGGTGTTTGGGAATTCCAAGCCGTGTTGTCACAAACTTCTGTTTTCCATGCTCAGTTGAGAATCCCCTTGGTATCAATGAGATTTTTGACTCTACTGGTAAAAACCTCTGTGGCAAAGACAAGCTATGGTAAATAAGAAAAATTTAAAGCTCCTTTGACCTTTTAAAAACTTAAATTATAGGAAAACTGGTATAAATTTAGCAGATCAGTGTCTTTCCTTGGTGTATCTCTTCCTTTAGTGGGGTAATGCACTTCAGTTTTTCCTAACAATGTCTTTCAAAACTATGAAATTACTAAAGAAGCAGTCTGGTCACTCCTATCGCAAACATCATTAACAGTGTCAAGACACACAAAATCTTCAGTTGATTAAAGAATTACCTCTGACAAGGTTTTCCTCTGTCATAAGGCATTAAACTTGGTAATCCAAGAGACATTTAATTGTATATTCCTTCATCCTGCAGGCGATACCACTGCTGGAATGAATCTTGGATGGCTCGCAGAGACATAAATCAGTGCTGTGGTGATTGGCAGTGTCTGGATCCAACACCTCTGGAAACAGGCAGAGGTAACTCTTTACTGTAGTTGGAATCATTTCCCTCAGATTACATTACTGAGTTTCCCTACTACTCAGGTCATAATGTGTTAAAATATTTTTGTTCTCTGGCGTAGGTTCAGCTTGCAGTGGGCCTACATGGGTTCGAAGCATCAGGGAAGGGGAACTGGACTTGGATTATGATGGTCATCATATGTTTTCTCGAGTAAATTCAAACTATGTTGGCTGGCTTTCCCAAAACAATGCCAAAAGAACAAAATTTTTCTGTGACACATGGCCATGTGGACAACGTCTAATCACCAAGAGTGTTGGCAGTGAGCAGTTTGAAGATATCACTGGAGCTTACAAGTATGAACTAGGTATGATGAAAACATATTAAATGGGTTAGAGGCAATTTTAAAGGCTAATCATATAAAAGTATCAAAGTACTCTCTCCTGTGTTAAAATGCGCAGAACAATCTGAAATTGTCTTTTATTTTTGAGAAAGAGGCAGATGCTTTTCTCGTCAAAGATCTTGTCTTTTAAACTTCTAAATATATTTACATGACTCAAACAAAGCCAAGAGTAATTAGGTAAATTTTAGGACATGACAGGAGAGGATAAGACAGGACAGGACAGGATACCTCAGCTGAAAGGACCTACAATGACTGTCTCGTCCAACTGCCTCACACATCAGGACTGACTGAAAGTTGAAACATACTATTAAATACCTCTTTATAAGGCACTGACAACTATGGCACACCAACCACCTCTCTATGAAGCCTGTTTTAGTGTTTGACCAGCCTCACAATAAAGAAATAGCTCCTAATGTCAAGTCTAAACCTTCCCTGGCACAGCTTTGAACCATTCCCATGCTTCCTGTCCCTGGACACTAGGAAAAAGAGCTCAGCACCTCCCCTTCCACTTCCTCTTCTCAGGAAGCTGCAAGTAACAAGATAGTCACTGGCCCCAGCCTCTTCTCCAAGCTACACAAAGCCAAAGCCCTCACAGGACATGTCTTCCAGCCTTTTGAATAACAGTTTGTATGTATATGTTTTGGTCACATTTATACAATAGTTTAAAATATTAGCAGACTTGAGATAAAAAAAAAACAAAAAACCCACAAATTCTTCTAAACCTAGGATTAACACCTTGCTTGTTGCTTCTTGTACCAGGTCTGTCAGAAAATATGCCTACTTACTAAATTAATGTATTATTAGCATATTCTACTGTTGTTACTTTGGCTATGGATTAATGATTTTCATATTCTAATAGAAGGGAGGCGTTCAACCAGTAAAATTGCATAAAGGAATGAACAGTAGATTACAGCTGATTGTACATTTGCAAGCTCTGTGGGTTTTTTTGGTTGATTTTTGGTTGATTGGTTGGAAAACAATTGATAGTTTCTTTGCTCTAGTGGCATACTTTGTCTCTTGAGAGAACTGGTAGCATCTCATATTCACCCTTATCCTTATAAAGGGTTATATTTTGAATTTTGTACTAACTACATTTTGAGATTTGCATGACCATTTTTAAATTTAACTACTTAAAGGTAAAATAAGGTTTTAAATTTTTTTTCCCCCTGAAATGTTTGTTTTCTTCTGTACATTGAGACTGCTGTATCTTGTATTTCATTATCTGGTGCATTTGTTCTACAGCAACCTGCTACTTTAGGTTCCAGGAAGGACAAGCCATATATCTAATTATCTTTATTATTTAGGGAGAATAATAATAGGGTTCTTGTGCCTCCAGCAGATTCATTATTATGTATCTTCTTCAACAGGTTCTGTGAAAAACAAAGAAGCCTATTACCGGGCTTACAGGAGAATTCACCCAGGGTATTGCAATGCTTCCAACTGTCATATCGAGAGAGAGTTATCATCTCTGAAAAACCCATTTCTGAGTGACTCTGGAATTAACATGAGGTTAAAGATGGCTAACTGCCCAATGTATGGTGAAGATGTCCAGCTGCACTGGCTGCTTGAAAATTTGCGTAATGAGAGCAAAACCCTGAAGTTTAATTTGTGCGCACAAATTATAACCTACAGTGGTTGCCCAATGGATCAGTTTTGGAAAGACAGTGTGAATGTCACACTGGGTCCAAGAGAAGGTAGGAGGGTGCAATTGTTTAATACCCTGTTCTTTTCAGGAGGTAGCTGGATTTTAGGATTTGTAGAGACTTCCTAATAGTGATCGGAAATAAAATGTGTACGGTGTTAAATATTGTTAGCTGAATTCCCTTTAGCGTGATCACTCAAAAATCAACAGTGTCAGTGTGTTAATACTATATATATGGTGACACGTAAATTGTAGCCTTTCCTTAATTTCTCAAGGTTTAAAGATTCTTATGATAATTTAAAAAATTGTTTCCATTAAAATTTCAATTCTGGACTCTATACTCAATACAAAGGTAAAGCTGCAATTGTATATTAGAAAAACAATGTTTTCTTTGGCTAGAAGATATTAGCCAGTGTAAAACACTTATTTAGAGCACCTCGATATACCATATGCTGGGAAGTGCAAATGTGTAGCAGAACATAAACACCTCCTTCCATGGTTAATATATTTTTTCTGGAAGAATCAAGATCCCTTTAATTAAACTTTATAATTATAAGACAAAATTTCATACTGATACTAAAATTCTATTTTACCAGGCTTTAATTTGCCTATATTTGAATTATTGCTGTAAGAATTGCACTGAGATGAAAGTTTCCCAATTTTGTGTAATAATAGCCATCATCATCATCATCATCGCCATAATAATAAACAACTGACCTCCTTGCAAATGCACTGATACATGAATTGAAAACTGTGAAACTGATTGCTGAAGATAGATTGCTGTCTATAAGGGTGATTGTATCACCCTGTCAGGAAAAATCCTGTCTGTTTTCAATGATGCTGTATAACTTAATATTTAATTAAGCAATTGTAAGTGTCGGTTAAACTTTAGAAGGAAGGAAAGTGGGAGTATTAATTAAAAATTCAGAAAAAAATTTAAATAAATTTGTTTTACAGTGAAAAAAATTCCCCTGTGTATATCGTATAATCAATATGGACCTTATCTCTGTGATCACAACATTATGAAAGTAGTTGCTGTCTCAGACCCAGAGTGTGGAGATGTTCTGATGGTGAGCAGGGATATTGTGGTCAACAGACCACCTGTTATTGTAAAGGTAAGAAACTTTAATTATGGGATTTGTGATCTAAGGAACAAATTTTGGGGACTCTTATTGGCCACTTCTTAAGTACAATGCCAATAAACTTGAAATACTTTACATTTTTTTATTATCTTACTCCCTTTTTTTTTTTTAATTTAAGCAAGATTGGTGTGATTTTGAAAGCAAAATAGTTTACTTAGTAATGTGTAGAGATCACAGAAGTAAATCTTAAAGACATGTGTATGAATAATAATTTTTAATTTTTTTCCTTGCATTTATTTACCTCATTGTTAATTTTGTAAGGATTAAAAAACATAAAATATGTTTGTTTCTTTTTCAACTAGTTTCTGAGCCAACCCAGACTGAAAGTGCCATGTACTGCAGAGATCTCCTTCTGTAATCCTCTTCAGGAAGATATGAAGAACTGTGTAATGACATTAGAAGGTTGTGGTTTATTCAAAGAGCCAATGACCATTGAGTAAGTTCATCAGTTCTTTAAATGGGGATAATATTGGGTGTTGACTAAGGTGTGCAAGATCAGAACAGGTTTTGAGAGAGACAGTAGTTCTGATATTTTTTGCATTTAGCACGTGAACAGGACTTTTTGCCTCTTATTACTTTGAGACTCCATTAAAAGCCTCACTCCTATTGAAACTTATAATCATTTAAAGCTGGCAATATATGCTGCTGCCTCATTTTTCTCAAGACTTAATTTAAGTGGATGCATCAAGTGTCTGTCTGCACTTTTGTCTTTACAACAAGTACTAGCTGGGTCCCTCATCCCTTACAATCCTATCGAGTTTATAATAAAATTCCTCTAAATATTCATGAACCGGCACTAACCGCATATAGGATCAATTAGAGAGCGACAGTGAGAAATAGCAATATGCACTCCAAGCTCATAACACGTTAATCACAGGAAACTGGAAACTTCCAGGATGCTGTAACATTCTAGGAAAACTAGCTGTTCATTAATATGCATTGCTTTTCTTCATGACAAGGAGAACTGACAAAAGTATGGCTAGTTTTGAGGTGAAGAAATTAGGAATTGTTTTCACTGAATAATAATGAAGTGGATTCCACAAAGCTGCCCTATCGAACTGATGGAAATGGTAAGCAATAAATGCACCTTTGAGGCAGAAGGGTGCTACATTTTTTAAGAATTCAAGAGAGTACCACAAGTGATTTTCCAATTCCAATTACAGAATTGACTATGGGAGTCTTCCAAACCTTCTCTTGGGAGAGAAGTTTTTACCATGCTTTGCACAACAGAGAATATGTTTTTTTGGAAGAAGAAAAGAATAACACATTTGTCATAACAGTTTGTCTCTAAAATGTGTCTTAACAAATCAAACTTAATTTTGTGTGCTCATCTTGCAGTGCTTAGGTGTCTGAGCTACCCAGGGTCCTAATTATTTTCTTTCTCTTGCTCTAGTTTGGGAACACTGGCATCCAACCAGCAGGCACGGACCATCGTGGAGTTCACACCTTACAGGCTTGGCAGCCACCGTCTCCTGGCCAACCTTGGGTGCCACAAGTTTGCCTACTGCAAGGGATGTGCCAAGACCGAAGTGTGTTGCTCCGCAGGCCAGAACGGTGTCCTGCCCGTCAGCCAGAATGGGTCCCTCCCAGCGTGTGAGAATGGCTCCCTCCCCATGAATGGCTCTGGGCCTGTCCCTGTGGCAGACCCTGCATTCAACTCCATGTGTGAATATATCTGTATCCCAGTGTGCAACCCAAACTGCAGTGCAGGAGGGCAGCCTGTGTACGACTTCGTGTACCTCCCTGCGGGCCATCCCTTATGCAACTCCATCTGCAACCAAGGCTTCAATCCAAGCATCAATACTGGTTTTGAGATGGGATGCGATCCTGGCTTCCGTGTCATATGTGAGACTGTTCCTCCTGCTACATGTGCTCCAATGCCTCCATCCATGTACGGCTCCATGCCAGCCGCAGCATCCAACCCAGTTTGCACCCCTATGCCTCATGTGGTGTTTGAGACAGGCCCTGCTCCCACACACCCGTCTGGAGGTGGAGGGGGGCCGATGTCCTATTCTGTCTCTGTTCCCGCGAATAATGCGGTGAGTGCATTGCTGACCCACTTCATGGCTGGCCCCAGTTCCAATGGGGCAACCCAGGCAGTTCCTATGTCTGCTCCACCATCCTACTCCATGTGCTCTCCGGTAGTCCACACCATCGGTAATCCCATGCAACCTCCAACTCCCCTTTCCGTGCCTGGCGCCTCCATCTCACATGTTGTCTGTGGCTCCACACCCTCCCCCACCACCCAGCCTCCATGTGGCCCAGTGGCCACCCTGTCCTCCCAACCCCTGAGTGCTGCGGTAGCTCACGGCGTGTGCTCCCCAGTGCCTTCCCCTGTGCCCCGCACTGCCGACCGTAGCAGCACCCCAACAGTGCTGCAGATGGGCAGCACCTCGGCATCCCACTCACTGTGCTCGCCAGCCCCGCGTCCTGTGGGACCCCCGGCATCCCACTCGCTGTGCTCTCCAGCCCCCCGCCCAGTAGGGCCCCCTGCGGCCCACTCCCTGTGCTCACCCACCTCCGCCTCGCTGGTGGCCGTGGGGGCCCGCCCTGCCAGCTCACCAGCAGCTCAGCCCTTGGACACGTCAGCGGCTGCCTGCCTCCCCTGCTCACCATCCCCACGGCCCCTGGCAGGTGCCACAGCCCGCTCCCTGTGTGCCCCCACCTCTCGCTCCATCTCCCAGCTTGTGGGCACCGCTGGGTCTCGCTCATTGTGTGGTTCTCAGTGGGGGTCCTATGACACCACCACTCGCTTGGGCTCCCAGTCCACGTGGGCTCCCACCTCCCGATCATTGTGGGGTCCTGAGGGGCGCTTGGGCTACTCCTCAACCCGTGCCACCTACGGCACACTTACACGCCCTCTGTACAGCTCTTTGAACCGCTCCTCCTACAACTTGTCCCGCTCTGGCTACACTACCCTGCCCCGCTCCACCTCTCCCTCGGCCTACGCCACCCTGACTCGCTCCGGGTCGTGCCCCTCTGGCAGCACCCTGACCCTGGCAGGGTCCCGCAGGCCCTGGAGTCCTGGGAGGAGTTCTCTCACCTATTTCAAACGCAAATATCTGTAATGGAGAGTAACCTGGGAAAAGCCAAAGCCAGTGAAATAAAGGCTGTATGCAGATACTTTGCAAGAGGTCAGAAGTAGGGTGATGAAAAGCAGCATGCTGCTCCTGAGCATTTATCTATGGATTTGAGATGTGCCAGAAAGTAGGCTGTGAACCAACTGCTGAGGGGTGCATTCGATGTAGCACTTGTATGTCTTGAGATACGGTATGGTGGAAGTGACGAATGTGCTCCCTGCAGAGCCGCTGTGACAATAGTTGCACAGTGCAGGTAATCAGACTTACTTGCTCAGTCAAGCTGTTTTATAAATGATGTGCTTTCACTCTCTCTTCTCTTGATTTCTTGCAATGCACATTCCGCAGATCTCCCTGGGCTACAGCACTCGTAGCAAATCTCTCTCCCTGTGTGAAATGTGCTGTCCTTGGGATGCTGCAGAGGTGACAGCAAATGTGCCTAATGTCTCACCTAACAGACATTGGGCTCCTGAACCCCAGCACTGTTGTGGCTCAGGTCAGTTCTGTGTGCACTCTGTTTCCCTAGTTGTGAAGTCCTGAAAACTCTGGAGGTCACAGAGCAACTAAATCATTGCAAATCAGCTGAAGGGTTTAACTGCTTGTTTTTTATATCCTTTTTCTTCTTTGCTTAATAGTAAATTTAGTTTTACCACTCTTGATGTATTACAGTCTCAGTCTCGGGAATCCAAAGGTCAGATTAGAAAGTCTGCAAAACTTGTTGAATAATTAATACAATTGACGGGCTTTCACAACTGACTGTTTTTCATATAGCATATTCCAAAAATGCTCTCATATACCTTGTATGCATTTAGGTTCTTGGGAAGAGCTCTAATTTCACAGCTGTGCGTTTTTGATTCAGTATAGCTAGGAAACTTCTGTCACTAGACCTGAACTTAGAGAAGGAAGTATGATGTTATCCTTTCTTTCCAACACCCAGCCCTCCCAGCTGAAAGGTTAAGAAGGTGAATGTAATTTACTGTGTTGTCTTCAGATGATTGGTATTGTTCCAATGCTAACCTTCTCCAGGTGTTTCAGGAGTCAAAATCATACACTGTCATAACAGAACTATCTCTGAATTTTGGATTTGCTCACAAGAATTTTTTATTTACTGACACCTCCCACCTTTCCATTATTTTCCTCTAGTGGTCCATTAATTTTAGTAGCAAGTGTTAGAGGGGTTTTGTGGTAAGGTAAGTTTGCTGGTATGGCAGAATCTTCAGCCATGTAGCAGTAGTATTTCAGTAGTATTGCTGTAGTTCATGCCCCTATGTGATGAGATTGAGTAACCTTCTGAGGATTTTGAAAAAGTGTGGTGTCAGCTGGTAGCTATGAACATGCCAACACTATCAACTGCATAGTAATTTTGAGTGTGGTAGAAGAAAAATTTGCCTGGATATTGTAGTAGAGTGACCATAACTCAGTGACTTTTTTTTTTTTACGCAGTTTCAGTAGTCTGTGTTTAGATATGTGCTGAGAATTTCTTTGCCGGACTGACAATAAAAATAGAAGTTTAAAAACCACCTGTCATTCTGTTGTTTTGGTTTCTTTTTTTTTTTACTTCTTAAAAAGTAAGGACTAAATCTCTCCACTTGAACTGATTTGTGAAATCTTCCCTCCATTCCATTTCTGTTAAATTTACTGTTCTTTTCCTCAAGCTCTTAAAAGAATGCTTCACAGTAAGATCTGAAAT
The DNA here is from genome assembly GCA_013397935.1 of Dasyornis broadbenti. Classification (NCBI taxonomy): domain Eukaryota; kingdom Metazoa; phylum Chordata; class Aves; order Passeriformes; family Dasyornithidae; genus Dasyornis; species Dasyornis broadbenti. The sequence goes on from VZRN01006082.1 coordinate 1,963,993, forward strand.
TAGAGGAAATCTATAGATTTCCTGCTTTACCTGAAATACTAAGTTTGATATTAGAGGAAAAATTAAGCCATCCTCTTTGCTCTGAATAAACCTTTTTCCACTTGTTGCATGAGTTTTTCCTTTGCTCTGTAAAACCGTTAATCTGCAGAACAAATCTTTGGGTGGCAGAAGAAGAGAAGAAAAAGATACTAACAGTATTTACTTGAAAAAAAAAAAAAAAGGG
>VZRN01006082.1:1964228-1988693 GCA_013397935.1 Dasyornis broadbenti
AAAAAGTGGTTTTTTTTTTTTTTTGAAAAACTGTTAATAGTACATGGTAGCTACATCATTATGAAATAACATTTCAGATTTCTATTCCCAATAGTGGCATGACGTCTCTGATGTTCCTAATTTCTGAGAATGAGCCTGATTGCATATTTCAGAAACTTCAAAGGTTTGGTCACTAGAGTTGTTGAGAGCGTGCACCCCACTCCCACTTTTCTTGCCATATATGCTGAATATGCATTGCTTTTGAAAAATGTAGTAAGTTAATTCTAACTAGAGCCATAGGGGGTGACAGAAGTCCTTTAAGTTCAAAATTATTCTAATACTGAAGAAATGATGCTGAGTCTGTTATTGTCTCATACAGTCCGGCAATAAAAAAAGGTAGCTTGTAGTCTCCTAGCAAAGTCCATTGTACAGTCATTTACCCATTTGGGGGGCAGAGGGGAGTGGACAACATGAGGACAACTAAAGGAGCCCCCAAAGCAATAAAAGCAAAAAGCCCACAAAACAACAGAATTTAAATTATGTCCTTCTTAAGTATTTATGAACGAAAGTCCAGGTTTTATAAGGTAGATCCACTGTCAGGGGACATAGTTTAAATTTCCACAAAATTTCTGGTTTTTTGTGGTGGGTTGGTTTGTTTGAGTTTTTTTTTTTTTCCATAACTGGCAAAAAAGTCAGAGCAAAATGGCTGTTCTAAATATACTTTCTTGAAGTAAAACCCACAAGAAATTTATTTTTTCTTTCCCTAATGTATTAAATATATTGATGATTAACAATATTCAATAATGTAGTGTGATACATAAAGAAGTCTATTTTAGAGAATGAAAGGCCAACTCAAGCATTACAGTTACCGTCATCAGAAATTACGTACAGTACTGTCACATTTATGTGTTCAGGAATAAATTTCTAATTTTAATCTCAGTTCAGACATGGATTTTATTTAAGTGAGGGAAATACATTCACGTCCTTCCCTTGGTAATGAAGGTGAAAGAAGGCATTTGCTCATGCATTGTTATAGTTACCCTTTCTATGATTTAAAATTATAAATGGGACTAGTGGAATTTTTTTTTGTGTCCAACTGAAATAAGGTTCTATTTATGTTAGAGATGAGAAAGAATCTAATATGTGGTAATTTTCAGTTCTTATTCTTAGCAGTTCATTAGACCTTCACAAATAATTTTTTAAATGAGAAGTTTTGATAATTTATCTGCAAGTTAATAGTTTCGCTTTTAATGCTTTAGGTTTGTGTTTCTTTGGACATTTGCTGATGGCATACCATAAAATGCTTGAGTGAAATGTGATTTATTTTTATATATTCCATTACCTGGAAAAAAAATATTGAAAGATATAGCTCAATGAAAAAATTTCCTTCCAAGCATTAGTTATAGAGCTAAATTAAATTTTATATATTGTATCAGACAAGAAAATTAAATTAGGGAAACACTGTATTAATTTTATTTAGTGTTAAAATCCAACACAGTGTTTTGGAATACAAACCATGAATTGTATAAAAATAAATCAATTCAATATGCAGATCAGAAAAGCGTGAAAATATTCAAAATGAATTTTCAGAAGTTGATTTCCTCATGCTACATTTGCACAAGTGTTTTTGTAAGGTAAGGTTTTTAGTTGTAGAAGGAAATCCTATTCAAATACTTTACAGCTGTCCTAGCTTTTTCTTTCTTTCAATGCCTTAGATGGGAGGAATTTCTTCCACGCCTTTATATGTTCTTTGTTTGTCTTTGAACCGCAAGGTATGTTACGTAATGTGCTTTTATGCTCATTTGTATTGAGTAACTTTCTGACTCTGAGTAACATTGGAATAAAAGTCTAGTACAGGATACCAATGCAGGACTGAAAACAGAAACTATTCCCAACCCAAGGATCAAATACAGTGTATGTGAAGTGCTGAGCCCTCATTACTCTTCTGTTACTTGTTTATAGAAATAATTAACTCTGCTACCATTTGGATTTTAAATTATGTTTTGTAATATTCTAGCTGGCCTAACTTTTCAACTCATTGTAACTTTTTCTTCTCTCTTGAGAAAAGTTGCTGTTGATGGTGTTCAGTAGATGCTTTATTTATTTGAGCAACCTGTACCTTTTTGTATGTTCACTAGCCATCATACGTTGAAATTGCATGGGTGTTTTCTCCATGAGACATATTTAGTACAGGCTTTCTATCATTGCAACAGGGTTTGGATAAAGAGCATTGACTGATATGTATGATTCGGTTGGAAAAAATAACAAAATTAAATATGTAGAAAAACAGGAGTTATGTGTAAAGCAGGGAAAATCTTTATGGTATAAATAAATGTCGCCACTATGCACTATTTCCTTTTTAAAAATGTCCTGTCTGATTCTGGTTTCTCTGATTCCTCTTTCTGAATATCACACCTTAAATTTCATTAAAAACTATGACAATATGTCAAGTTGGCATTAGATTAATTAGAAATAAGAAAATCCTGATCTTTCAGATAAATATTACCAGGAATCCTTGCTTTTCCAGTCTATTCAAATATGCCAGTAAACCTAATCCATCATCTACAGCAGTTTCTAGGTAGAGAGCTCAGACACTTGCTATTAACCCTGACCTAAAAATATTCTGTAATTCTGACTGAGCTAAATGTAGCATCTTCATCTCTAATTTTTGCTTATCTGTTAATTTCATTTTGACCTTTTTTTGACCTTCATCTCTTTTCCAAAAAGGTGTAACAATTAGAACACCTAGAGACTCCTTTATTGCAAATATCATCAAAATTGCTACAACAGCCTTCATTAGACTTTTCAGAGTATCTAACAGGGAATTCTGTCTTCAGAGCCCCAGCATTATAAGACTGAGAGAATTCCAATGTTTTTGTAATGATCTTGTTTCTTTCCTTCAGGTGATCTCAGTCAATTTTATAACAGCATGAGTCATTAGGGGTCTCAACTGCACATTAGCTGAATACTAACGTGCACTTCTCTGCATCACTGACTGAGGCTATTTGCCAAGGACAGTGTCAATGCAGAAGGAATGATAAACAGGATTCATTGAGACCTGGTTTATAACAATTTTGCAGTTAAACTCCATATGCTCCTATAGAACTAGATATGAAGTTTACTTGAAGACCATGGATCAGACAGAAATAACATGTAGAAGGGTTATTTCATTCAAGGCAAAATTTATACACTAAATGCTCATAATTACAATTCTGAAATTTTTGTTTACTTAATTCTGCTAATACTCAAACTCTGCAGAAGCCTTACTCCTTCTTAAAATCTTGAGGTGCCTAGATTCATGTCTCAAAATGTATTGACTTTTGAGCCAGTGAGATCTGTGATAAACCTGGTGTGCTTCTCATTACTCTTGAACCAAGTCAAGGCCCAGAAGCTAGGTATTTCCTGGCCAAATTCCTTCAGTGGTCTAATCCTTGATGTGCTCAGAATGCTTATAACTCAAACATATCTGCAAAGTTTAAAAATAGCCCTCATCATTTGTATGTAAGCTACACTTTAATGTTAATCTTTAATGCCAGATGCGAGTACAGTTCTAAGCTAGACCCAAAATCTAGGATATATAGACACAGTTAAGTGTATTATTAATATCCCAAAGGATTTGCTTTCCTTCTGTTTCTCCCATGATATAATCTTTTTTTCCCCTTCTGTAGCAGAAGGGTGCTGTCTTTCTGTTCCCCATTACAGAGGAGACAGTAATTTTTTTGGTCTGTCTGGGAAGGGCATTTCTGGAGGCAAAGGACCTATTGAGTTCTAGTAAGCAAAGAATCAAACAGGAAACTACATCTTGATATAAATGTTCAAGGCTCTTGATTCTCACTGTATTCTAAAAGGAAGGTTTAGCTTTGTTCTGCTGGTTAATGAAGGATAAACGTAGCTATTGCTTTGAGTGATGTACATAACCTCCACAGCATAAAGTTTTTCCACCTGCTTCTCTGCTAAATGTTTTTTCTTGGGTGTCTCTAGAAGGCTGAAGGCAAACTACCTGCTCACATTTCCTGGCTCCTTGTCTGGCCACTAACACTCTTGCCATCCAGATAGCATCATATTCTTGATTTGTTTTAGAGGAAAATTAATGAATTAATGAGGGAGAAGGGTCCTAAACAGTCTTTACAGAGATTATTTAGAAAAGGCATTGTTTGCTCAGTAGAAATTTCTGGTTCAATTTCTGTCCTAAATGCATTTGTCTCAAACTGCTTTCTTTCAAAGCTTGGCCTGTGTGCTGCTTTATAGCAAGTGGCTGTCAACAAGAAGATTTCGTTTGTAAAGATGTAAATTACTTGAGTTGCTTTTAGATATGGTCTTTATCTTCTGTTATCTTGACCGATAGAGCTCTAGAAAGCTGGCTGAGGAAAATATTTGTGAAAAACTTTTGCCAGGTACTGCATTTGAAGATGAAATAATTTTTATAGTTGCAAATATACATATTAAAATGTATATATTTCCATCTGCATAAGATGTAAAAGTAAGTAGAAAAATGTTAATTGTATATAAAATTTCCTCACAACAGCAGTCTGCAGTCATTCACTCCGTGCAGTGGAGTCTCAGTTGTGTACAAATATCTCCAGCTCCATGGGCCCTGCTGCTGCCATGGCTAAAGGATTAGCACACACAGGTATCCTGAATAGAGAGGATCCATGTCTGGAGAACAAGCAAATTCTAAATTATTTGGGAATCTCTATTCAAGGTCAAGTGGTGGAAGTATTAAATAGTTTACATTTGTGTTATTTTGGTTATATAGAACAGCTAAGTAGCTTTAACTTATTTTTCCTTTTTTTTTTTTTTTTTATTTCAGTAGAACTACTGATACTGAAAGTACTAGTAAATGATACTAATAGTACTAATAAGAGTAATGTAAAACAACTTCTGAATGTGTGGTGACACTTTTCTGCCAATTTTAAAGCTCATGATTTATTGACTGTTTTTGTTCAAAAAGTTTAGTTCTACTCCATTTGATCTTGTGTTTAAAAATAAGTTACAATAGGGCTAAGGCACTGATCTTCCATTCACAAGTGAAGACACACAAGTATAGGTATATTGGATTTAAAATCTCTTGCGTATAAATATTTAAAAGTGAAAAGATTATACTCTCTGTTGTAATGTAAAGAATTCTTTGACGTCTCCACAGTGTAGTATTTCCCAAACAGTTAACCTCCTCTTAAAATTTTAAAGAGTATTTTAAATTGCCAAATTATCTGGGGTTTTCTTCTTGTGAATCAGCAAACATCTGAAAATAAGAATAAAAACATCAAATCTTTTTGTTGTATTATAAAAGCAGATAACAGAAAGGAGAGTGTACTTTTTTGTTATTTCATTTTAAAGCTCTTCAGAGCTAAGAACACAGGAATTTGCAGCAATATATGTTGGCTATAGTGCAAATTGTTTGACATCTGAAGACTTAGGTAAGACAAGACAAAATTTGACAACCTATACTTAACACAGCTAGACTTTTCTGCATTAATAAAAAAATTGAAGAGGCAAACTTAATTTGGATTGCAAATTTTAAGGTGCTTTTGCTAAGCTTTTATGTGAGCACAAGAGTTTTGTCAGAAACTATTAAAGTGTAAATTGCAGCTGATAAACCCCTATTATTATTCTGAAAAAGAAAAGGAGCTCTTCTTGATGAGAGACCTGAGCCCCACTTCATTATTTGGCACAATGCTGTGTTTGATTAAAAGATAATGACGTTGGGCACACATCTATTTAGATTTGAGTTGCTACTACAAATCAGGATATGAATCTGTGTTAAGTGCACTTAAGTAGAATAATGTTTAAGTAAGCATTATCTTCTCCTGTCCCATTGGGACTAAAAAGTGCATTTAAAACAGAGCAACTGTTTAATTATTTGACTGAGTTGTACCTGATGTGAAGCTACTATTCACCATATGGCTTAATGAATCCCTAGTTGATAAGATGTGAATGCTATATCCAAAAGATAATAGGGAGCATGAAATGAGAGCTTTTTAAATTCTAAACCATATGTCTCAGATATTAAAAGAAAGAAAACTACTAAGTGGTTTATGATATTGGATTGGAAGAAAATAATTACTTGTTTTTGTTTAAAAACAATATAGGGTTTAAAAACACAAGGGCCCTGCATAGAGATTTTTTATGACAAAAAGTCTGATTAAAATAGTACTAAAAAGAAAAAGAGGTAATGTAAGCACTTGTGTATCTTTTTGTTCTCCAAAGAGAAAGCATTCTTTGTGTTGATTCAGAAGTTCAAGTGACTTGGTAGACAGGTCCAAAATGTGTATTTTTGTTTAAAAAAAAATATTTTGAGGGATAACACTTAAATATTGAAATATTTAGAGCTTGAATGTGAAGAATCTTAAAATTAAACCTCATCAAATCATTAAAGTAAGCTATTTGGGAGGAAATAATTGACATCCTTTTGTGGACATTCCTAGAGTCTAAAATCAGTATATAATGATGCTCAAAAAGCCTCTTTTAATTAAGAAATTTTGACATCTACTTTGCAATGTCTGGTAGAATGTACATACTCTCAAAAGAGTGAAGATTTGCACTGACAATACTTGATTTACTATTAAGAAAAGCTGCTTGAGTTTTCTGGGAATGCAGAGCTTGTACTCCAATTTTTGACCTTGCCTAACATCTGTCAGTGTTCAAATCCTTGATTTTAAATTTGCTGGATTAAGGGTTTTGCATTAAATGTGAATCTTACTCCATTTTGTGTTATTTATATCCAAGATTATAGAACTGAGTGTCAAACTCTTCCTTTGACAGGTATTCGCTGGGAATATTTCTCTTTTTCAAGATTCTAAGAAATTTTGATTTGTATAATATATATATATATAAGAGATGATTGTACTTATCTGACCTCATGTATTTGCTCTGGTATTGGTCTTTCACTCTGGAAATGTTAGTGTATAGCCAATGACTGTGTGATTAAAACCCCAAGAAGGAACATCGTAACATTTCAAAGCCTTCCTGTATGCAAATCTTCCCTCACCCACCCACTTTTGGAATTTTCATTCCTCCCATTTTCTTCTAGGACTGATTTTGCTAAATATTCCTTGGACACTTTTCTTTTGTTTCAGACCTGGCATCATGTGGCACAGCGGGACAACACGCTGATTCATAAAAACACGTTAGATGTCTTTCTTTCTTGACTAATTCACAGCTTGACGTGGCTCCTACAGGTATCAGTAGGAGCTGATCTGAAGTCCTGCTGGATTCAGTGGAGCAAGAAGAAACCTGTAGAATTTTACAGGATGAACACTGTATGTATGAAGGGCATATGAAATCTAATAATAATGTTTTGATCACCTGAAAATTGTATTCTAAGTAATAGATAATATTTATTACCTATATTTCAGCCAGGCTTTCACAATACATTTTTTTTCCATTAGCAATTTATCTTCTTTTTCATTAGTAATATATCATGTGCATAATAAGTGTTTATTACAGTTTCTCTCTGGGCTGAAATTATGTTTGAGAATGAAAATATAAATGATTTATTGACACAGAAGAATACTAATTACTGACAAAACCCCTGGAAAATTGGGATAACATAGAGCTTTGGCAATGAGATGTTCGCATCTCTGACTCCAATAAATTTTCAACCTTAATGTGTGTCTGTGAAGAATAAATATCACAGCCTTACTCATAATAAATATTGAGAGAGTAAATGTGTCTCAAACAAAAAAAAAATATAGTGGAACTTTTGAAAGAATGAATGAGGCAAAATAAAAAGTTCATTTCGTACTTGAAATGATCAAATATTTTCTGTTGAAGAAGTTATTTGCTTCTTCAACAGAAAAGAAGCTTTTAAATAAATCTTGTTTCCTCTTCCCCATAACTTTATTCTATAATAATAATTTGGCTTTTAAATTGTGAATCAGTTGCTACTTCTGTTGTTACGGCTACATCAATAGTGATTATAGTTATTAATTATGTAATAAACTTTATTATTAATTTCTATAGTCCTGCATTTTAGGCCCCCAACATGCACTATAAATAATTTACAGAATCCAGCAAGAAAAAGGCAGACCCTTTCCAGATAGACAGTGCTGAATTTTTAGTGATTACGTCCCCCAAATGGAACCAAAAACCCCAACAAATATAAATTCTCACACAATGAAAAATGGAAATTATTTGTCTCAAAATTATCCCATCCAACTCAGCATGCCAAATGACTCTGGAACTATCTAGCAGGAAGTATGGATCAGAAGAACAAATTATGGAGGACGATAGGTGAGTCAGGTTAAGAGACAGTATGGTTTTACAGTATAGATGTCAAAGGGGAGGGACCATCTGGTTCTGAGCACCACATCTATATTTTATCCAGTAACTGCTAAAGTGTGTAAGACAAGCAGAAACAGAAAACTATTTTGGAGTGCAGACAGGAAAACTGGGATTCTCTCTTCCTAGGCTAGAACTGTAAACATTTGCCGACTCAGGCATGCTCATTGCTTCTCTATAGATCAGAAATTTCCTGACTTTTGTATTTTTGTCAGTTCAGCAGTAGAGGTTCAAATTGAGAAGTGAAAGATAAGCCACACAAAATAGCCTGGGATGTATATCATTCTGCTAGTTAAGGGTATTTCCCTCTCCTGTGAGGATGAGCTATCCAAGAGTCTGTAGAATACAAGACCTAACATCATCTCCTCCCCCATAAAAGAAAACAGTAGCTTCACTTTACAGGAGTATCAATGCTGTTAGTGCCAAGTGTGTTAAAGAATGTTTAGCTTGCAGATCTTGACCTGGCTTTGGTACAAAGCAACTGCTCACAATGCTCAGAGATTACGAGTGGGATGTGCAAACTGCAAAGTTTGGCCAGCGTGAACAAACACACCGGGCATATACAGAGTTACAGTGCCTCCAAGCAAAAGTCCTCAGAACTCTGCACGTAGGTGCCTGCATTTGTCAATACCTCACTTTATGAACTTTAACCCACTGTGAAATTCACCTTTATTTCATGAAAAAATAAACAGTCCTAAGGAGAATTCCTGTGGTGCAAGATACCTCTCTGTTTTTCTTATGCAGGAAACAGAAGCTGGATAGTGAAATCACACAGTTAATTTGCTTTTTTTATATATGAAAAATTTACATATTTCTTACTTCTTTTTTTAAACCATAGATATATATGCTGGCATTGCATTTTACCATTTCTCTATGACAAGCAGTCTATATGACACACTTTTTTTACTTCATATTTCATTGGTATACTTTAAGCAGGTTATTTTCATTTTGCTTTGAGTAGCATTGTATTCATTTTAGTTAATAGCTCTTTGGAGTGCACAGAATTGACTGAATGACGATGACATCATTTCACGTTACTTTAAGTCTGTATAAGGTGACACTACTACCTGAAATTCTTGGCAGTGTTTTCTTGACCCAAACATTGTCCCTTGCGCTGTAAAAATAAAAAACCCTGACACCACCAGGCAGCTGAAGAAAGTTCTTTGAAAAAACACCCAGCTGGAATTAATTAATTTTTTTTTTTTCTGTTGGCTTTTTTTTCCCCCCACGTTAATTTTCTCAGATGATTTCCCTGAGGTAGTTTATTGCAAGGCCTTATGACTTCATGTGCCTGCAGCTATGGGTGGAGAAATAATCACCCAAGAATGAGGGTCTGGTGGGATGACTCTTTGATGATTGAGCTGGCTTATGTCACATTAAACTGGTTATGAAACTGCAGTGTAAAGCTACTCCATTTAAACACAGTAGTCAGGGTCTGTCTCTATAATTTACAAAACTCTTTAAATTCTATAATTTACACAGTAGTAACAAGTAAAACCAGGAAAAGTAGGGGAAAGCAGTTAGATGAACATAATTGCTACTAAAATGTTACCACTATTACTTATTTCTGAGTGGGTTTTGGTAAACAGTCATATATATATATGAGAAGATGCAACTAAGTGAAACTTGACAGGCAAATAATTGTACTCTTCTTCTGATTTCTGTGGCTTCAACAGAACTTTTCATTCAAACTTAGAAATTTAATTTTTTGTCAGCAGGATACCTATGGAGTTAGTAGTAATTCTTCTTCATGAAGATCATTTTATTGGTAGCACTTGTACTGTGCTTTGTAGAGTCTACAGGGTGTGTTTACCACCATAACATATATTTAAACATTCCTCTGAGTCTAATTACTTTTACCCAAACAATACAGGAAATTTCTTTACAAAAATAAGAAATACAAAGCCATAGTCTCCCTTGAGGAGTTATGAATAAGAGGGTACATTGCAAATATGAGTATGTAAACTTATATACCCATTTTACTGCATAGAATGTACAAAAGGATGTACTTCAGAAATGACTAGTTTTTCTGTGCACAGGCAAGTAGTCAGAATAATCGGAATGCTTTCTCTAATAAAATGCGTAGGACGAGTGAGAGCAGGAAGTATTTGCAAATGTTTATTTCAGTATGTGAGTCTGAGTCACTTGGATAACATTTGCAACCATTTTTCTTAAACAAATACAGAATGAAAAGAAAACAACAGTGCAAGCACATTTTAATCCTCAGTTGTTTTTAAAAAGGATTTGTTTATGAATGCCCATGTCATTAAAAACAGTCCAGATGTCTGTGTGTTCATCTTTGAATCTGTCCTTCCTCTGCTAATAAAAATTGCAGTTGTCCAGTAAAGGAAAAATGCTATTTAATTAAGACAAATGAAGAATACAGGTAAGAGTAAGATGAAAATTACTAAAAATGAACTAGTCTACTGAAACATGTTTATGCAATTTTGAATTAAAAACACCCCAAGGTATAAAGTGACTGATACTTTGCATTCTTCCTTTTCCAGGTAGACCAGTACTAGAGTATCAAGAAATAGGAACTGCCTTCTAAGAGGAAGGCTAATATCCCTGGTGCTGAAAAAGCTTCACTCAGCCCAGTGTATATAGACCATTCTTTTGTGCCCACTAACTTTCCCCTGGGCTCTAAAAAGTATGTCTGCATGGCAATGAAAGTGAAATGGTAAAGCTGAGCAGTTGATGCTGAGAATCCAATATCCCAAGAATATATGCTTCAATAGTGCATGTAAATGGGTGGAGCCGATTTTCCAGGTCATCTCACACAAAAGAAACGTTGTTCATGTGTTCCAAGATGACTTTGAAATATAAAGCAAAACTCATAATGGAGATTTGAGAAATTAGTTTAAAGAGCACATCTCTGTCCCGTAATTCTAACGCAAATGCACATAGTATGAACATATGTGTGTGTATCACACAGTGATCTTGTACTACTGAGCACTGTATGCACTCCCGAGCAATACTTTCCTGAAGGCCTCTAGTCAGCTAGGCTGCTCTTTTTCTGTACTTGGTTTCACTGTCCCTTTCACATCGTAGTAAAATCTAAGGTGAATGAAATACATCTTTCCATGGATACGTTCGAGGTTCTTCCCCTGACTGTGATTACAGAAGCGATTGTTTGTGATTGCTTGAATCAGCATGATTTTTCACTGTCAGTTCCTCACAGAGCAGACTATGTCATGCTTCGTCCTCTCAGTGTGCAGTGGAAAAGTGTTACAAACTTATTCATTCACCAACTGGAAACACTGCATATGCTGTGCATTGAACTCACACTTAGTGAGAAAAGGTCATTTCAGTCAAGTTAAGGGCCTATCAACTACAATAATTCCTGAGTCACACAAACCTGTATGATTTTTTGTCAGGATTATTTCCTTACCCTAACTGCTTTTTAGGAGAAAGGACCTGAAAAAACCCAGGTATTTCATATATATACCATTTTATTGCAAACCTAAAAGAAAAAAGCCATCTGGCTTACATTTTTTTACCACTTAAACCTATACAATTAGGTCAAGAAACTATTAAGGTCAAGATTGGATATCTAAGTCACTGGGAACTCCCTGTCAACACATAAACAATCCATGGCAAAAATCCCCTTCATGCTTCACCAGAAAGGCACAGCTGGAGTTAACATGGCTTTCCCAGGCAAGTTTATAAGCATCAGGAATTACAGGGTGTAGCATCACCCTAAATATTTCCATTTTATGGACATGGCATACATTAAGAGTCTTCTATTTTGGAATGTAAATACCACTGAGACTGGCAGCTGAGTTGAGTCATCAAACAGGAGTTCAGCTACAATTGCAGAGAAACTGAACCTACTGTATGTCCTGCTTTGAGTATAATGTTGTGCCAAGAGAAGGTGAGGGTGGAAGGATGGTGGAAAGAAAAAATTATAAACAAGTTATTTCCTCATTTTTTGCCTTTCCATGTATATAGGCAAAATCTATTTCCTATCCTCTCAAAACTGTTCCTACAATTTATTGTGTTCATCCCTGGTTTTCTGGATATTTCAGCCTAAGACCAATGTAGATTTTAAGGCCCATTTACACTTAGCAGTTTGCACAGATGTGAAATTATATGAAAATATATTCTGCAATTAATGGAGTAAAGTGGATTTGGTATACCCCAAAATTATATCATTTGCTGCACATCTTTCCTTCCAGTAAAAACATTTTTTTTTTTCTCCATTAAATCAGTGATAGAGTGAAAAAGACATGGAGACAACAAATGGTTTTTAATCCCAATGTAACTAGTGAAACAGGGTTTGGCATGGTGATTGTTAGGCTACAAAATGAGGGAGAACATCTCCTCTAGCTGGCTGCAGCCAAGGTGCTTAGCAGAGCATGGAGAGAAGGTGAAAGAAAAGCAATGAAACATAAAGCATCAGGGAAGAACTGAGACAGGATGACATGACAGCAGGTAATGATGGGAAGGGGAAGGAAAGCAACGAAACAAACGATGTGTTTAAAGCATAAAATGAAGACAAGCAATGTTTCACATTCCCTGCTGATGGGCAATCCGTGTTTTGTTAGGATACCTGGTATTTAACAGAGGGAGAGATACTGGGAAGTGTGCAGTGTGGGACTGAGTTGGCAGGGAGGCTGCTAACAAGGTCGCCTGAGGGAGTGGGGACCCAGCTGGGAGCTCTGGAATTGGCTTCTTTCTTGCGGTGCTTGAGGAATAGGATTTACACACCACACAGTGCACAACTGTACAGGCAATCTGTACGTGTTCATTTTGTGGTGCTATAAATTGGTTTCATTTCAAGAATATATGCTAATTTTGAAGAGCACCTCCACCTAGTAAACACACAGGGCTTGATCTTTCAGCTTACCCAATAATGAGAAAGCGTAGATCTGACTTTAACATAAGCCAGGCTATTGGTTGAGATTGAAGAGGTTTCCTGAGTTCTGTGACTGACAGAACCCTCTAAATGTCAGCATGTAAACATACAGCGTTTACTATGGAAACTTTCGATTATGGAAGCTTCAACTACGGAAACCTTCCTCCTATAATTCTGCTTGTAAAATTTCCTTTTTCTCTGATGAAGGAGCAGATTAAATTTGCTTCTGCAGCCCTTTTCTTCTGTACACTTTATCTTCTCATGCTGACAAATGCTATTGTGTGAACAGAAAGGAAAAGAATGGTTGAGCTGGGACAATGGGTGGGTAAGGCATCATAACAGATGTTTACCTACCATCTGTAACATCTTTATATGTCTAGCTGTTCAATAATGTGGGAGTACATTCCTCTTTACACTAGGCAGGAGCTTTTTGCTGCATATTGGCTTATATTAGAGTGAGTTAGGTGGTGATACATCATCCTTTCCTCTACAACGTCGGTATACCATCTATTCTGCAGGGTTAGTAGTGAAGTTTTTTGTCTTTTTTAGCAACAGCTGCCATGCCATTCTAAGCCAAAAATCACATGATTGGACAAATGTAGGACAAATGTGCAAACAAATTGTTGCAGATGGGGAAAAAAAGAAGGATTCCGAGAAATACTAAAAGTTTTGGGTTTGTATTAAAAAACCATTTAACTAGGACTGAAAGAAATCCCTCAAGAAAGTCTTTAGGGAGTCCACTGTGGTTCTCTAGTTCTGACCAAAGATCTGCAGAGTTGTTTAGGACATTTCAGGTTCTGATTCCTATAGCTCATGCCAACTGGCAGCTTCTGCAAGGAATTGTTCATCAGCTAGAGAAAGCCTGAATTCCATGCTTCCATTCTCCAATAGTCTTGCAGTATTACCCATGCATCCCTTGCAATAAGGAGGTCAGATAAGTTATTCTGCATCTGTTAAGATTGCCCCCCTTGCTGGAGGCACTCACATCTGCCTTAATCAACAGATTTCTAGCCCTGTGCAGCTTTAAACAAATAAAATACTGTGGAATAAACAAGAACATCTGCTCAGATGGTTATTCAATGCTTAGTTGAGTTTTTCAAAGTACGATAGTCCCATTGTTCACTATATTGGGATTTCTGCACATTTGGTGTGAGTGGAATGCCTTGGTGGAATATAACTACGAATGGAATTGAAATGGCTGATTTAACCGATAGGTGTTTTTAACCATGATGGTGATTTAACCATGGTGTTTTTCTGATACTGTGGTTTGTGGGAATCTGACTAGATTCTGCAGCTTAGAATGCCTTACTCTGTTGTCTATATCATGTAGTATAGTAAGCAAGAGCTTTTATTTTGTACTGAATAATACTATTATTTAGGCTCATATTGTATTTGATACAGAATCCAGAAATTATAATATTAAATTCTTTTTTGTTCTGTCTCTTCTGTATACTTCAGTGGGGTGATGAAGCTAAGTCACACCTAACAGAATAATTGAAAGTCAGAACTTGGATTTTCAAACCTTATAAATGCCCAAAAGATTTTTTTAAAGACGCACAACATTCAAAATTATGTTGCTTTAATAGTAGTATATTAAATGTGAGGCCTTTTATGCTTGTCTTAAAATCTTACATTGTCATTGTACATCATTTAGTTTCTGAATTTTTAGAGATATATATCATGTTGCATATGACTTGTGAGATACTGTTGGTTACTTGACTTTTTCACTTAGAGATTAATTCTGACATTCAGTTATAACAGATGGCCATGTTTGCAGTGTCCCTGCTGGTCCCAACATGTTCCCCCTGAGGTGAAGGACTGAGATCAGAGATAAACCTTTTCCTCAGGAACTCTTGGATGCTACTTTTGGAGGCTGGGATTTCCATACACTCTAGCCTGCAAATAAGAATCACAAGTATGGTGTCTGACTTTTACAGGTGACCACACTAGGCCATCCAGGATGATAGAAAGTAACACTACAGAAATACCTTGAGGAATAGACATGTCCCAAATAAACCTTTATGAATTCATGTGCTCTATTTCATATCTCAAATGAGAGCTTCTAAACAACAAGGAGGCATAAGTGTTTTCTTTTTATGCTTTTGGGGTTTTTTTTCCAGGAAGAAGACAATAAGATAACTAGTTTACCTTGTTCCTCTGCACAATTAGCTGCTCTCATTCACCTATCATGCCATGTGCATTTCCCAAATGGTGTTGACAGTAGGAGCTCATTCTGGAAAATATTTTTGTGTCCAAACTGCAACATCTGAAATGCCCTAACAGTGTCCAGCCTAGAGGGGGTGTCACCTGACACCTGACAACCTGACTACTTATGTTACCAAAGTTCATCCCACATTGTGTGAGCAATGAGTTCATCCCAGCCTGACTGTGCTGCACGTCTCACGACTTCCACCTCCCTCCCCACACTTTATTATAAATATACAACGTAATACCCAAATTGTCAGAGTTTTGGGGGCATCAGAGGCTCCAACTGCCCTGAATGGTCTGTAATGTTCTTCTTTTGCAATCCCTGCCTTTGTAACCTCTCCCAAAACCTCTTAGGGAGGTTGAATCCTGTGTGCAAACTGGGCTCAGAGATGCTGCAGCGATAACCCTGGAGCATCTGAATGGTGCAGGGAAAAAGGGAGTGGAGGTTCTGGTCAGTTGATCATGCATTGTTTCTGCTCCTCATTCCTCCTAAGGGAGGACTCCTCAACTCCTCTCCTGCTCCAACATGGGGTCATTCCCATGAGGCAATTACCTCCATGAACTGCTCTGGTCCTTTAGGAACAGGGTGAATTCTCCATGGGGTCACAAGTCCTGCCAGCAAAGTTTCTGCAGCATGGGTTTCTCTCTCCACAAGGCCACAGGTCCTTCCAGAAGCATACTCCAGTCCAGGATTCCCATAGGGCCACAGACTGCTCCTGGCATCCACCTGCTCCAGTGTGGTGTCCTCCATGGGCTGCAGGGGCACAACCGCCTCACCATGGTCTGCACCATGGGCTACAAGGGAGTCTCTGCTCTGGCACCTGGAGCACCTCCTGCTCCTCCTTCTTCACTGACCTTGGTGTCTGCAGGGCTATTCCTCTCACATAATCTGATTCCTCTCTTCTCTAGCCACAATTACATCTTTTTTTACCCTTGTTAACTACATTATCTCGGAGAAACTACCACTAATGTTGATTGGCCTTGGCAAGCAGTGGGCCCATCTTGGAGCCAGCTGACCTTGGTGCCACTGGACATTGGGGAAGCTTCTGTCAGCTTCCCACAGAACCCACCTGTCTAGCCCTCACCACCCCCACTACTGAAACTTTGCCACACAAACCCAATATATCCATGGAGATGGGGTAGCTCCGGCCTTGTTCTTGGAATGCCTCCTGGAAAGGCTGTCTTTATTTCTCTTCATCCAACTCAGCTGAACTGCTGGCTGCCTACAGTCCATGGGGATACTGTCTGGCAGACACTCAGCTCCACATAGGCATTATCCACGCTCTTTCTGACAGTGAGTTTCTGCTTTGAGCAGCAGAGCACTGTCTCAGGTCCATGTTTGCTGCTCTGCCCTCAGAGGACGCTTCTTACAGTGCCTGGATGGTGGTCCTTGCCAAGCAGTGGCACTCTCCTGGCTAGTGAAGGTCTTTTGGGTCCCAGTCAATAATTTGTGTGTGACAATAAAAGCTCACAGCTCTGACTGTGCTGTTGGCATTCACTGTCAATGTGTTCCAGGTGTGAGACCAAGAGGTTTTCTTCCCCTTCCTCATCAGGACCTTCTCGGTAACTTCAGCTCACACAAACAGATGTATGCATTTGCAAGGAGCCTTTCATACCTGAATTGCAAGAGCATTGTGAAGTAAATTGCAGCCAACATTATTATAATATGTTAAGTAATACAGGGATATTATTTCAAATGTGGCACCTATCTAATGACATAAAGACTGTAGGGCCTCATAGACACACAGAAATGTCTGCAACCATTTGCAATATTCTCAGGACCTGTTATGGTTTCTCTCTCATGTTTTCTTTCTTCTTTAGTACAATGATCAAATTAATTCCCCACTGAAATGAAAAGACACTGAAAGAAAAGCTTTGTGCAGAAAAAGAACATATTTACTATAGGTTGTTGCTGTGTTTTGATATTGCACATTTTCTCTCAGCTATTTACAAGAAAAGTATTAACAGAAGCCTCAGTATATTAAACATCTTGTTTGGACAGTGGTGGCAAAACTCTCACACATATTCAACTTTTCAGGACCCAGAGCTCATCAATGTACAAAAAAGTTCAAACTCCGAAGGCAACCGAAAGTCTATTCTGCAAACAGCGAGCAAACAGAATGTACTGGCATGGGCCTTGGCAAATGACCACGTTGTATTTGTAGGCCTTACCACATGAATCAGACTGCCCTGCTCCAGTGCTTAGTCTCTTGCCAATGACTTTATGAGTCAAAGTGAATCAGTCCTGTAGTGAATCCGAGTCCTATCATTATCATTGCAGTAACTCGTCTCAAGTTTGAGGGCTTCCTCACTTGTTTTCCCCACTTTTGTGCCACATTGTGTCCTGAATTTTACTTTGTCTTCTCACATTGCTTTCTTGTTGATGTTGCCCTTACTGTAATAGTTCATTATGTTCTTTCAAGATTTCTGCTTTTAAGAAAGGATAAAAATTGCCTACCCCTTCTACTTGATTCATCATTAGTTGCACTTAAGTTTTTTATTTTTTGTTTTATATTGCTTTTTAAGATCACTTTTTACTCATATGTATAAGTACATCAATTCTATGTATTAGTTACTCATCTTTTCTATGTACACTGCTGTGATATTGCTGAAAGACTGAGAAGTAAATGAGATGCACCACAGAAGATTTAGGTTCAGCCAGTACAGAAAATTTTACCTTTCTGCAACATGACTAGGTGCAGATCCTTTCTGCCTGGCAGGAAATAGAAAACCATTGGCTTTTTGTACAGTTTTGGAAGATCACTGGCATTTCTTTCATTGCTGCCTTCATGGTTTCTGTAGGTTTTATTCAGACGTGCTGGCACAGGTAGGTGGCAGTAGAGACACACACACATTTAATGACATAGATGGTAGGGCACACTAATGTTTAAGTAGCAAAGTTGCATATCTTGGCATCGTGTAATGATTTTTGACGAACCAATGTCCACTAGCAAATGCAACATCAAATTGCAGATGTCAAATACTGTTAGTAATTGGTTGGCATTAAAGATGCATGCAAACCTCAGTGTTCAGCTACTTACATTGGGTATTGACGTAGATCTGGAATCACTTACACAGACTTCCTACCTCCCTGGAGTCTGTCTTAGCTGTTTCTTCTTTGGAAGGGGTAGAAATTCATTGTGAAGCCCTGTATTTGAAATCCAGATCCAATAGTTTTTGCTTTTTGTAGTAAGTAGCAAAGCTTGATTTTTTTGCGCAGGAACATGAATAACAGATGTATGTAGTATTTTCTCTCTAAAACACTGGACAAATTTAAACTCATTGGTGTGGAGATGTTCATTATAGCTATAAATGAGCTTATTCTTAAAAATAAAAAAAATTTGTCTATCAGAGGTTTATGAAAATGTAGAAGATTATGAAATTTCCCCATTTTAGAACTTGCATTGTGCTACTCAGAAACAAATTTGTGAGGTAGAGTGTGGACTGTTTGTAAGAAGACACACATATCTCATCTGTTTAAAAAAATCAACATGATGTCTGAATTCAGAATTCAGTATCTGCACACAAGAAATGCATGCTATAGGAGTGAGTTCACTGTAATTACAATACAGATGCAGAAACATAGAATTTTATATTTTATTTTATTCTGTTCTTCTTTAATTTTTAGTACTTATTTAAAAGCAATGACATATTTGTATATAATAGAACAGTTACCCGAATAGTGGCTAGTTTTCTAAAATGAAGTTCTCTCAAGAAAACAAAAAAGAGGATATGGCAGTAAAAAAATAGTAGCAAAAGCAAATGTAAAACCATCTGCCAGCCTAGATTGCCAAAGTGCCAGATGCTGCCTCTAGTAGACTCTGTTCCAGTGCTTTGGCATCTGGATGGTCCCTTGTAATGAGGCAAAACTTTGACAGTTACTGAATTTTGTGAATGTACATGTGCTTGGTTTAACAATGATGATATTTTCAGAAATCAAGCTCCAGCAGAAGCCATCTCATGCAAAGTAGGTAGGTCCAAACCTTAAAAAAAAAAATACTACTAGAAAATAAGAGTACTTATACAGTATTTATAATTCACTTGAGAAAAGATTTATGTAATTTTTGTCTCCTTGTAATAAGTATCTATGAAAGTTATATGTAAACAGTTCATTAAAGAACTGTGTTAAGATAAATAAAATACAGGCAGGCATGCAGAGAACAGAAGTAAAGAATGCTTGTTATTCTATTTATGTGATTTAGAGAACAAATCATAAAACCAAAATTTGCAAAACAATTAAAATATTCTGCCTGGGCTGAATAAGAAAAGCCTTAAAAAAATAAGTAATTAAAAATACATAAATAGTTTCACTCAGACTAGTTTTAAGAATTAATAAACAAAAGATATGCTAAGCAGAATTTTTTACTCTAATAGAGAAAAGTCTATGTTCCATGAGTTCCTAGCAGATCACAATTATTTTTGTCAATACATATTCTTAGAGGATATTCATACCTTGATTAAAGGTAATATTACACCATTTTAAAATATAAAGATATATTATAAAAGAAAAAAGTACTGAAGTATAATATGTTGTAAATCATCCAAATTTTTGGAGCTTAAATTTCTGCAAGCTCCTGGAGAAGCTTGGAGCTCCAAATAGTTGACTATATACCTTAGAACAACTTCAAGGAAAATTTTTTAGGTGAGAATTGTGAAAATTTGTTTTCTGATTATCAAGCTGATAATCTTAAATCAAAGGCTTTAGTTACTTGAAAATCTAGATTTCAGTGTTTATCACAAATATGATTGCACCAATTCTTCCTACCAATAAATGTGCTTCTGCTGAAAACCTGAGCTGAAAAACAAATATTGTAAAAGTTCTCCAGTACTCTTTGAAAGTAGTACAGTAACTTTAGCATTTGCCAGAATTGGGCATGGTGGACCAATGCCATCTCAGTGGAAAGGTGTGGAACACAATATTCTTCTGTGTAGCGTTACCTTTTTTTTGAAACAATTGAAATTTCCAAAATATACCATACTTTGTGAAAGCCAGGCGTGCCGGTACTCATGAAGCCTGAGAAGAGAGTTAGGAATTTCCCTTCTGCCAAAAGGATGAGGAATCAGAGCCTAGATTGTAGCTGAAAACACTTACAAATGCTCTCTGAAAATCGCATTGCAGAGTCTGAGACCCTTTCATGTGCTCTTTCCATTTTCATTTTGCAAGACTTTCTATGACAAATAAAAAGAAGCTGTATTATTTCTTCTTCATGAAGAATGACTTAAGATGGACAGTCAATGTTGTGCATTAAAAAAAGCCAGGGGCAATGTATGGGAGCAGAGGCACCTGTTATTAAAACTGGGTGTGAGTCTGTTTGTGTGCGTGTGTGTGAGATGTTTGAGATGTTTTTATCTTTTTTTCAGTTTTGTTGTTCACCAGGTCTTGGGTAATAAACATGTGGCACAGAATCTGTCTCCCCACAAAAAACAAACAAACAAACAAAAAACCCACAAAAAACCAAACCAAAAAATCCCAAACAAACAAACAAACAAGAAAACAAACAAAAAAATCCGAAACAAAACTCTTTCTTATCTCCTTATTTGTCCTTCTTATCAACCCTGAAAAGTATGTGTTTAGCTTTGTTAATCATGCTCTAAGTAGAAATGAAAGGCTTTAACTCATGCAGAATGGGGCATGTTATTATAAAGAAGTTGTTACATATGAAAATGCAGACCCTGGACTCAATTTGAGATAGTCAGAGGGACTGTTAATGGCGAATTGGAGGACTGGAGCAAATCGTAAGAATAAAGGAATCAATGGAGGCTGTGAGAAATTTCACTACTTGGTGGCTGCAGATATTCAAGCAAGTGTAGGGCAGCCAAGGTGAAGGACAGCTGTTATGAAATTTGTAATGAAAACGTTTGTAATTTGTGTTAAGACAATTAAAGGGCAACAGTAGCATGTCAGCTTTTAAAACAAAATTACAACTAATTCCATCACCTGATCATTTAGCAGCTAATCCGGTTATATAGCAAATAAGGATGACTTGTACTGTTAGTCAGCAGGACATCATAAACCTTTAAAGAGTTTTTCTTTAGCTATATGTTCTGTGTGTGGGTAAATAATACCTTTTCAAACCAGTGCATCAAGGAGTAGCTCTGATACCAAAAGGACTACTAATAGCAGAAGCCATGTACCAAAAGACAACAGCACTATGTTTCTCTAGCCAAGGTTATGTTTTATGTTGGTCATATCCAGAGAACGCCTGGCTGCCCTTTTGAGGGCAATATTGCAGCTCCCTTACGTTCGGTCTGTGACGAAGGGAACAAACTGGTTAAACAGCAATTGCCTGGCAAACGGCCTTTAAGTGCATCTGTACAGTACTTTAGCTTAAAAGCACACCTTGTCCCTTTAAGGCTCAAATGTTAGTACTACAGTGTTTCTCTCGAAGTAAATTGTAAGTAGCTCAAATAAATTCAGTAAGGGGTAAATTGCTTCGGTTACGCTCAGTTCTGCTAATCCTTCTTTTTCACCTCCTTTGCTCTGGTTTACGTATAATCCCTTCCCTCTCAGCTAAGGTGTCTGTTTCTGAGGAACCTCATCAACATTTTTTTCAAAGAAATCTATTTCTTCCAAACCCTAGCAGGGCCCCATGACAGCAGGGAATAGTTTTGTTACTGCTTTATCTGTTTGTCTGTTTTTCTACCTTTGTGTTACTATTCAAATAAATTATTTTCCTGAATAAGAAATCCAGCACATACATTGCACTGAACTGCACTGCACAGCATTTAAAAATGTTCCCTCAGAAAACACTATTGCAGTGCATGTTCTTCCCTTTCACCCCTGCCCTCTCTTGCTGCACATGAACACCTATGGAAATAAATTCAGAAAGTAAAGGGAGAGAAATTGAACTAATTCAATGAAATGCAAGATTTCACATGAAATTTGGAGAGCTGTCCTGTGATTGAGACCGGTTTAAAGGCAGTGTATCATCAACTTATGTAACATTTTGCTCCTTTAAAGGCTCTCATGCTCTTGTAAGCTTCCAAAACTATCTAATTTCTTCTCAGAGTGTATTCTTTTGCAGGTATAGTATTACCTTCTCCTCTTCAATTTTTTAGTAAGTGTATAAATTAAAGTCAGTAGTTTGGACATTTGTTTCTTATGTCTTAGGAAAAACCTCTGTTTTCTCATTACCTCAGCCCTAAAACTCTGCTAAGTAAATGCAGAGGTGAAAGGTCTCAACTATTTTTGAGGCTGTTAGTGCCAGAGGGAATTTAATGATGATGTCTTAATCCCCCAAAGCAACACATGAAAAATTGACCTATATGGCCAAAAGTATAGTTTTACATTTAAAAAACATTACAAGAAATTCTCTTCTTCGCTGTCAAGACAGACACATCTGTACAGACACATTTTGCTTACATAGGTAAGCAAAAAGGGAATTATTTCCAAGCATAGTAGGTTATTCACTAATGAGCATAGAGTAGAAAGATTAATTCTAATTGTAGAGGAGAGGTGGGTGTTGAAATCAATCATAATTACTGTAGTTAATTGGCAGGTTAAACATAGGACAGAGGTATGCTATGGTCTGCAACAATAGATATTTATTGCTTTTATAGAGCAAAACATCCACTTTAGTCTTTATTGTTGGAATTAACAAGTCTTTTTATCGATAACAATTTTAGTCCTGTAATTAACAACAGACTACATATAGGAATAAAAAAGGCTTCTTGATTTCAAACTTGACTGTGAAAAGTAGGAGGTTTTTGTACAGCAGGAGAGGTGTTGGACTGAAGTTAACAAGGGGAAGGTAGACAAAGGATGTTTCCCTAAGTTTAATTGCTTGTTTGATTTTTTCTTATTACCAAAATCAACCATTAAAAGTTTGTTCTAACTGTATGTATATTAAATTCTATAAATTTCCCTGACTTGATACTGTTTTGCACTATTTTGGCCACAACACCGAACTCCTTTCAAAAAAACAGACAACAGAAAAGATAGGACCCAAAAAGAGAATGCCACAAAAGATGCCAATAGTTTCTCCATTAAAAAAAAAACCAAAAAACAAACAGAGTTAATTTTCCTATTTAGTTTTATCTATCCCTGTGATGAAGCAGGATCTAGGGTGCTTGCTCTAAGGCTTGCACTTTGACCCTCACCAGCCTCTTCTGTGTCCCCGCAGACCCCTTGGAGCCAGTCTAGCAGCTGACAGAACAGGGTGTCTGTGGCCAACAGCTGCTCTGATTAACTCAACAGATGTTTTTCTTTCCAGCAAAAGCTTGTTGTGCCATAATCCTCTCATTTTGCTACTCCTGTCTCATTTCTTACCACTTAGCTTGTTTCCTCTGGCTTTTCTTACTTTCTGTGTTTTTTACCCTAAATTCTCTTCTCTATCTCCAGATTTCTACCCCTTGATCCGTACCAGCTATAACTTTTCTGTTCCCTCCTTTCACAGCTCGACCACCAGTTCCTCTTTCTCACATCTGCAGAAATGATGCCCCTCTTTTTCTTTTTTTTTAATACCTTCATTATCAATCCTTTCATCTTCTCAGGCATCTCAAATACTTCTTTGCTGAAAATGGACAGGTACAGCTCATCATGAGCCATTCAAAAAGGGAGCTAGTGATTGCAGAACCTGCTCTTAATGATTTGTCTTGCTCCTTATTCCCTCTTCTTTCTCCAACTCTTTCCTTGTCTAGATGAACCTCTAGGCTTTCTAAAGAAGTAAAGGCAGAAATCACACTCTTACACCTTTCTTACCTCTCTGGGGGTTGACTAGAAAGGTTTTAACATGCAAAATACCTGTCAATCAGTAACATCAAAGGGAAAAAGGATGTGAAATATGGATCTAGAGGAGGTTCCACGGTTTGCCTGGAGAAAATAAGCATTTTGACCTTGGTTAGTTATTTGGCATGAATACATCTTCTTGGATTAACTTCTGTTGCTGTGACCAGTTCCTGGGTCTCAAAGAACTGCCTCAGGCAGGGGCAGTGCATGGAGCTTAATGCTCTTTGTGCTGTTTTTGGCTTACACCAGGACACTCTGCAACCAGCAGAAACCTGGTTCCTCTCTGCCCTCTAATTACCTAGCTGCATCTGCAGAGCTTCATTTTGTATTTCCTCAAACTTTCAACTTCCTAGGCTTTCCTTCTTCTTAGAAGGAATAATAGCCATGTAAATACTTTTTTTTTTTTTTTTTT
>VZRN01006082.1:1988736-2008881 GCA_013397935.1 Dasyornis broadbenti
TTTTTAATGGAATTATGTGATTTGCATCTGGTTTTGGTTTTTTGTTTGTTTTTTTTTGTGTTTCTGATGAGACGTGTTCAACCATAAAATGTTGGGATTATCCCAACCAGAATTGTCCATACATCCTTGGGGGAAAGAAAACCCCACAGAAATATGACACTGTTGTCATTGTAAGTAATTGTTTTGCAAATCAAGAACCACTGTGAAAGGCCCAGTGCACTGCGTGTTAGTAAAGCAAATTAAGACAGAGGAGCATGCTTCCAGACACAAAAAAACCCCACAAAAAACAAAACCCCAAAAAAACCAAACAAAAAACCCAAAAACAAACAAACAAACAAAACAAACAAACAAACAAAAAACCCAAAAAAGAAACAAACAAAAAAGCCAAACAAAAACCCCAAAAAACACAAAAACAGTGCCAGGGCAATAAAAACAGGTGAAAATGGGATTCTTCTGTGAGACTACTTTCATAAAGCAGTTGCTAAAAAAACTGATTAAGCACTAGAATATGAGTCTTACTTTTCACCAAGTCAATAAGAGATTCTTTTGTTGGGAAGGTCCTGAGCTGACACCTGATGTTGATTTAAAGAGACAGGTGATTATCTACAAAGTGTAAAATAATGTGGCATTATTCCCTGAGGGATAAACTGCCATAGTGATCAGAAAAGACACAGAAGGCTACTGTAATAATGGAGGGAGTGCAGTGCTGGAACTGGTGGAGATGAAATGAAGTTGACAGGAGTTTCATTTCAGAGTTGGGTGCACTGATGTGGCTTGGGTAGTTCTCAGTCCCCATGTCAGTTGTCAGTGCCACCAGTCAATCCTGAGCCCCTCTCTCTCTCCTCCATCCTCTCCTCTGCTTCAATCTCCAATTTACAATTAATGCTTTAAATTATCTTGCTAGTGCTTACTACATCTTATTTCAAAAAGTTAACAAATGGGCTACAAGACCCATCATTATTCCATGGCTTGTGTTTTTCCCTTATCTTGAGAAGAATGACTGGTTTTATTGAAGATTACCATTCACTTTTCTGTGTTTCTGTTTTCTCTCTCTCTCTGTGTCTTTCTCTCTTCTTCCTCTTCTCCTTTTCCCTATATGTTTCAGTGTCAATGGATTATAAATTACGAACAATATTCCTGCTTCAAGGAAGCTAGCTTCTGCTTATCTTCTGGGCTGGCAGTGAGAAAACTTATGTAAGGAAACAAATGTGAAGGAAAGGAAAGCTGGAGGTGAAATACTGCTAGAAAAAGAGATGCAAAAAGTGGGCATATTAAAGTTATTTCTGTCTTTGCTCTCCTCCTTACCTCTGCTCTGTTACAAATATGGTCTTAGGACACAACAGGAATTTTTTGAATGGATATTCATTACAGTTGTATTTAACTGCAGACATTTGTGTCCGTATTTTAATAAAGAAAATTGTCCAAGAATTCCATGAGATTCTATCAACTGTAGTAATGTCATATTTTTTCATTGCCACAGACATTAACAGACATAGATATCAGTCTTTTGCCAGAAAATAATGGCTGTTATTTTACACATCAAAGGAAATTTAAAAAGAGGAAGATTATTATTCTTGCCTTTAATTTAGGATCTTTGTGAATCACCACAATTGCAGATTTTTGCATAGATCCATATAAGGTGGAGATCTTTTATAAGTTATGTTAGAGCTCTAGAGTATATCTGAAAAAAGGAATAATATGCCACTTATTTCATATGTCATTCATATATACATAACCTGCTGTGCTGAAAAGAAGCAGTTTTCTTATCATCCTGGCAACAAACATGTTTTATTGTAATTGTATTACAGGAGATGCATATTATTATTTCACCAGCTCAAAGGACGTATAAAGTAAACGCTGGCTTAAAAAGGGGGGCCGTAAGCATGTGGGATTCTGAAGAAACCTGTCTCACAATTTCACGTGTGCAATTTATATGTTTTCCCTTTTTTATTTTGAGTCATTTAATCAACAAATTTCATCCAATTATACACCTGAGTTAATTGTCTTGCATATGCTCTACTGTCAGTCACAGGAGTGTTACACAAAGGCTAATGATAATAGTTTTTTAGAACTACTTTCTGTAGTTCTCCTTCACCCTTGAAAGGCTTTGGATTTTCACTTGGCTTTCTTAGTTGAGAGAGTGTGCAACAAAGTGTTACTGTTATTAGCAGATAAAACCTTTTTTGCCTTGGTTTTGGGTATTTGCTAGAAAGGCTTTTTAGCCAGTGTTGCCAAGAAAGTTTCATAGTCTTCTCACCTGTTATAGACAGAATTCTCATTAAGTGCCTGATATTTTTATTCCTGAAACATCTTGGTGTTGCTGGAAGCATATCAATTGATAACAGAGCACCTTTAAAATAAATTCAGTATTGAATAAACACCTGTTCATTAAATCTGTAGCTCTC
The DNA here is from genome assembly GCA_013397935.1 of Dasyornis broadbenti. NCBI lineage: Eukaryota > Metazoa > Chordata > Aves > Passeriformes > Dasyornithidae > Dasyornis > Dasyornis broadbenti. Next base: position 1,991,142 of record VZRN01006082.1, read on the forward strand.
TCTATGCAGTTTGGTAGCAGATGCTCTTGATGATTATGATACAGACTGACAGGCAAGTTAGATACTAACAGACTGTACTACTGATGAGTCTGGATGCTCTAGAAGATTATATGACAAAAAATTCTGTATTTCTCTCTGCAATAAACAAACCCTTTCTGCATGGAGGACTGTGAAATCATTTTTGGTTTGAAACCATGTTAAGATCCAAAGCATTATTTGATATGTGAACCAAACTGAATACTCCAAGGATTCTGGCTTTTCCTTAGCCTTTTATTTTCAGATGTGTACTCTTGCAGAAAAGGATTTCTGGTCAAGGCAAATGAAATTTCAGAAGGACAGGTAGGAAATGGAGTTTGTTTTGATAATACTGAGCTGTCTAGATAAACTGAGAAACACTGTAAGTCTTTTGCAAAAGGATGACATGAGATGTCTAGAAAGACAAATTTGTTCAAATGCCAAAGTGAACCCAGAGTCAGTCTTCCCCCCCCATTTTTTTTTCTTTTTTTTCCTTTTTATTTTCTTTTTTTTTCTGTTACTCAGAAGTAGCTTGGAAGTCATAGGCAGGGTGAGTAAAATTAAATTTCCTACCAAAGAATTAAGCCTCAGTGCTTTGCTGCTTTGACACAAAAATGTGTGGTGTGACCACTAAGGAAGAATAGAACGGAACAGAACGGAACAGAACAGAACAGAATAATTTCAGTTGGAAGAAACCTACAAGTCCAACTGCTAGTAGGACCTTTAAGAGATGAATCAGAAGAAAGTTCAGAGCAATGTATCCTTGGCATGAATTATGCTGCCATTGAGAGACCACTCCACTTTCTCCTAGCCCAAAACAGGTTCTGTTCTGTTCTCTCACTCCCTCAGCAGCCTGTGGCAGCAGCAGCCACCTGCTGCACTTCCAGGTTTTTGCCCTTAGCAAAAATGAGTTAGGTCTGGTGACAAACACAATTCTTTACTTCAGCTATGTCTACAGCCAGTCCTGAAAGCATTTTCAGTGCCCAAAATTCTGCTTCTGTGAAGAAAACTTAAGACTGGATTAATCTTAAGAAAGAAGGCAAAGCAATGAAGTGGTTTTTTGCTGGGAGCCACTAACAGCTATGAACATGAGATTCTGGGATTAAAAGTGAAGGTTCTTACCTGGGTAAGTAATAAAATACAAACCTGTAAAACAAGCATGGGAATAAATGTTCATGTTTTCCAAGAGAGATTTGTACTGAGCCTCTGCTTTTCAGAATATTCAGCTATTATTTGGGGAACAATATGGGAAACAAGGTGAAAAGGTGTCCTAACGCTGTAAAATATTCAAAGTGAGAGAAAGCCTGTGAGAACCAGTGAAAGGGCTGCCTGAGCAAGCTGGGGACAAAATGGCAGAAGAAAGTCAATGCAGGTATCTAGACAGACAAGTTTGTTCAAGTGCCAAAAGTGAACCCAGAGTCAGTCTTCCCCTTTTTTTTTTTTTCCTTTTTTTCTTTCATGAGTGTGAAATGATGTAAAAAGAACCCCTGCCCCAAAAGCTAACCTAACCTGTGCAGCGATGCAGTTTAACCAGCCATTCAGGAATCTGATCTTGGAGCTGTAATAAATAGTTTTTTGAAAAATTCAGTGTCCAGTAAGAGTTGGAAGCAGATAGGACGTTAAAAGTTATTAGGAAAAAGATCATGAAAAAATCCTCTAAATCTTTATTTCAACTCATGGGACACTAACATCCATTATACTCTGTACCATTCTTGTTTTTTTATCTTCTGGAAAGTATTACACCTTCAAAGTGTTCAGGAAAGGGCAGTAATAATGATCAAAGGAAGGAAATAGCTTCAAGCAAGTAAAGAACTACTTTCTGTCCTATAATTACACTCTTCCCAAGGAATTTCCTATGGGCTTCTGTTGGGGACAGGATGTTGGGCTGTGAGGATCTTTGATGTGGCCTGGTACAGCAGTGCTTTGGCTCTGCTGTGGCAGTTGTGGAGAGAGGAATAAGATACCAGGGCAAACCAGCAGAGTTAAACTTCACTGAAACACAATATTCCCCACTGCTTTTCTTTGAAGAAGTGCTGCTTTCTTTTTACAAGGGAAGTGTAAGAGTGAGTAAGGCTGTAAAGGAATTCAGATTAAGCACTGCCTCATCTTGAGAAGTTCAAACACACCTTCCGTCTCTAAGGGATTTCCTCCCTAAAAGGCTGGAATTAAAGCTATTCTCCAAATAAATATTTAATCTGACTTTTGAGTTGCGTTTGGCTGTGTCTTCATTAGCAAGCAGCACAGCAGAATAGGAGCAGATCTTCAGTGTGAGTGAAAAGGAACCCAGTTCATATGCCAGGGATGGCTCCAGGGATCAACCACACACTTAAGGAAGTCAGTGGTGGGTTTCACTTCCCAGCCATAATCCTGATACAACACTACATGCTAATATAGGCATAATCTATGGGAATCTAGTTCTTAGCCCCGTGTGCAATGAGGCTAGACATTAACAGGAGACTGACAAACTTTGTGTTCCTTTCCTTTGATACAATAGTTATTCTTCTATATTAACTTTTTTTTTTTTTTTTTTATTTTTTTTTTTTTTTTTTTTTTTTTTTTTTTTAGCACAGCAGAATTTGAATGGAAGAGCAGTGCAGAATCATCTGTAAACAAGTGTCTAGGACAGTCACCAGAGGATGATAATATGGGTTTGAATGCCTCTGGGCTGAGAACTGTACTGCTCAGCAGAGTCCTTGTGAGGTATTGCACTATTTACATCAAACTCTCCTCTCAACTGCTTTACTAATCAAGGTGTATACCCATCTCTTCTGCCAAAAAAGACATTTTAGGCTACAATTGATGCCTTTTTCTCTGGTCCTAGAATTATGAGCCAGACATGGTTAAAGGGATAAAAGGGTTTAACTTTGGTATTTAATAGGATCCTATGGTGCACAACTCTTCAAGGTGGAAAGTGCCCAAGATGCACACACTATGTAGCACATATACAATTTTTATAAACCTTGCAAATTAGCATATCTGACAAGGATTCCCCAATAAGAAGCTTAATAAATGAAGTGATGTGCCCCCTATTCTGAAATCTTCCCCTCAGATGAGGCTTGAAACCGGCTTACAAAATATGTCTCACAGAGAAGGTTGCAACCTTGATTGAAACCTTGGTTTCTATAGAGAACCAAGATAGCACAGGGGCTTCTAGCCTCCGGCTGAGAGGCCTTTAGGATTTTTGGTCTTCCTGCCTAGCAGAACACCAGAACTAAGCTACAATATCAGGCTAAAAAATTACAAATATGTATGCTAAGAATACAGAGAATATATAAAAGGTTTATAAAAAGAAAAAAGCAAAATATCTTCAGGCATCACAATGACTAGGTGTTTGTGAATCCTAAAATGTTGTATGAAGCTCTCTCATGTTCTTTGTAAAAGAGTGAAGAAATGCAAGTCCCTTCAGTTTCTTCAGTGGTTTTAAAAATCTATTTCTAGTGCCTGGTAAATCTTGGAGGTGCCTAACTTTTTCGAAAATTACAGATGAACTCAGTAGTTACACTCAGAACAAGAAACCAAATTGTACATTTCACCTTATAGTTGTAGAATAGAGCCTTATTTTGTCTTTAACAAAAATGGAAAAATAACAAGGAAGCAAAACAGCATTCTGTTGAGGTCTTTCTGTCCTATTAGACATCTTAAGATCTTCCAAATCCTTACACTATGCTTTAGATTACTCTTTCAGTTTATCAAGCAATAAATTGTTAAAAAGAGATTTTCCTAAAGAATGTATAAGCAGTAACTTGCTTATTTTCACCTGTATCTGGCCTACCTCATCTTGGATGTCAAAGCTGAGAGAAGCTGTGTCTGCGAGACCAAGGGCTATTTCATTTTTCAGTAGCCACAATGTTACCATTTGATACTTTCTTCACTAACTTGGTTTTTGTAGCAAGGTGTTGAACCTAAAACCCATTTTCAACCCAGTGAAAAAGTAATTCCTTCTTCTGCTGTTATCCTTGCAGTGCTTATTCTGTAGTTTAAAGACTCATTTGGGGTTAAGCCCCTATAGACCCTATTGCCTTTAGATGCTAAACAAATTCCTCTGAACAGTAACCCCTATCTCATTTATGGACATAGGTGCTGTCTAAATTGTAGTCATTTCCTGACAAGGACTATGAAAGTAAGAATTTTAGCCCAGAACATAAGGAATTTCTCAGCTTCTTGTGTTTGGGGTTGTTTTGGTTGGTTGGTTTAGTTTGTTCAGGGATTTTTTATTTATTTCATTTTTAACTCACAGCAATTTTCAGGCTGTTTTTTACAACACAGTTCATTAACTAGCTCTTTTAAAACAATATCACTCAAGAGTACTACAAAAATATCTTTCGGCTTAACCATTTTGTTGCCAGGAAGTAGGAGGGTTAAGTGCAGACAGACAATGCCCCAAGTTCCTGACATACCCACAGGAGTAATGAGGGTTTGCTGCACAGCACAACACTCATTGCATTAAATGGGGAATGACTCTAAACTTTTCTGGAGGCTTCCCACTCTAAGCAGCCATCTATCCTGTGTTATTAACTATTTTTCATCTGCCACTAACTTTTCCCCTGGGAGAGGAAGCCTGACAAAGTAATGGCTGACAAAATAATGCAGTCCTCAGCTTTGATTTCAGTGGAGAAATATTTTCCCATTCATATGTGTTTGAAATAACTCAAAGAATTTGCTTTTAATTGCTTTCTAATAATAGTTTTGAATGACCTGTAATTGAAAATACTTTTCTCACAGGTTTCTCCATAATTACATTATTAGCTTTTTCCTTGCAGTATAACCATGTGAAACAAGGACAAATGCAGCATTCTGCATCTGGGACAGTGCAATTCTGGATGCCCGGATACAAGTACAGGCTGAGGGACGAGAGGCTGGCAAGAAGCCAGTTATCTGGAGGTTTTGGTTGATGGGAAGTTCAGTATGAACCACGAGAGTTCCCTGGTAGCCAAAAGGGCCAAGAGTATCCTGAGATGCTTTAAGCATAGTACAGAGAACGGGTCAAAAAAAGAGGCTGTCCTGCTAGACCTCAGCATTGCTGTGGCCTCAGCTGGACTATTCTGTACAGTTTTGGGCTCCACAATATAAGTAGGATATAAAATTATAATGTGATGATCCAAGGTGGGCAACAATGATGGTGAAAGGAGTGGAGGACATGACTTGGGATGAGTGAATGAGGATACTGGGTTTGCTTGGTTTGCAGGAGGTGTAGTGACCTTGTTGTTGGCAATTTCCTCATGATGGGGACAGAGGTGGGGATGCTGCTCTCTACTGTCCGGTGTCTGGTCAAGTGAAGGAATGGCTTAAAGTTGCACTTGGAAATTCAGATTAGATATTAGATAAAAGTTCTTTATGGAGAGGATGGTCAAGCACTGGAACACACTCCCCCAGAGGGTGATTATGGCCCCAAGCCCGTCAGGGTTCAAGAAGCAACTGCACAATATTCTTAGACATGTATTTTAACTTTTATGTTACCCTTTGTGAAGTTAGAAGTTGGGGATGATTATCCTTGTGGGTCCTGTCCAGCTCAGGATATTCTGTGGTTCTGTGATCCTGGTAGAGAGGTAAACCTATCCTTTAAACCCATTCAAAAGGAATTTACCTCTTCTGGGTAATTTTTTTTACACTTTTGTTTAATTATATAGTTAAAATAGATATCCATAGTTATTACTGAGTTTCCCCCTCCTTTATAGAATTTTGGAAAATGGTGAGTGAATATATACACCCAAACCTAGGAAAATAAAGCAATACAAAGTGTACTTTTTAGATTTTAACTTGTGCTTACTTACAAGAAATTCTTCTGCGTGTATTACTGCTTATAGCACTTTCATATAAGCTTAATTTACAGCGAAATTTATTCTAATAATTAACATAAGCTGTAAACACACTGAAGAACAAGCTAATACTATTCAAGTCTGAAACATTAAAACCTACGTAAATACTGAGATAAATATTTTTTAAATTCATAACTTACTTTGCAACTTAAATCTTAATCATTTTAACTCTGTTCTATTAAAAAAAATATAATAAATAACTTCTAGAATCAGACAGTTGTGAAAAAATATATTCTACTATACATTCTACTATACATAGCCACAGATCTTTAAAATTTGCATATTTCCATTGAAAACTCTCTGATTTTAAGCAACTGAGAAACTGGACCCTTGAAGTCCCTTAAAATTAATCTACAATTAATGAAAAAGTCGTCAATTAGATCAATCTAAAGCAGCTCATACTTCACTTCCAAAACAGCTGTTTGTATAACAAAAGACAAAGAAGTATAAATCCTCAAAGTTCACTGGATGAGGTATATTAGTAGTTTATGGATAAAACTGGCATTTACATTACAAATCAGCATGTGAAGTCCTTTGAAGTCAAAAATTTAATTCCTTGTAGTGTCAAAGTCAAACTGTTCATGAAGAAAAGATTCTTACGTGGAAGATTTTTAATTAGATATGAAAGGATGGAGAAGGAAGAATGACAAGTCAATTCTTTTCAAATTTGCTTGAGTTTAGTCAGCTGGTACCTTTAGCCATGTCCAGATTCTCTTTCAAGTGAATTTCCAAAGGCAAGAGGAAAAAAGGCTTATTGTGTATAATTCACTCTCCTTTGGATAAAGCTGGATATAGTTTGACTGCTGTAGATATATATTTTTTTTTTTTTTTTTTTTTTTTTTTCTAGACTGCCTATTTTCTCTGCTGCCAGTTTTCCCCTCCACACTTGCATGATTGGACCTGTATCAGGGAAGACAAAAATCCTACTACCTCTGTGTGTCACCTCTTTCCTCTTTCTCACTGTTGTTGATACTTTATCTTTCTTCTGAAGATGAGATATCATTGCAGTCATTGTGATTTTTCCACTCTAGACAGTCTGTTTACTCCCACTGGGTATTTTTAAAATTATGTCTTTAAAGAAAGGTCTTTCATTTCACTAACATCAGACAGAAGAGACAGTAGCGAACAATTCAAAACACGGAATGCTCTGGTCCTTGGTTTGAGCTCAATGTACCAGAAAAGGCAGAGTGTTTTCTGTTAATTTTAACCTGATTTATCTTCATTGCTTATCTAGCTATTTGACTACTCTATTCACATTTAATATAATTATGTTCTTCTTAAGGACGGCTATCTTTTGCCATAGCATCATTGTGGTACTTCAGCACTTCCCCACTATGAAAGATAAACCATTTACTTTCAAGAGCAGAGCTTGCCTGAATAGTCAGGTAAACTTGCATACAACAGAGAAATCTGAACATAACAAAGAGCTTAAAACATCTTTTTTACCACAGCGACATTGCTGTGATAGCAAGGTCTGCATTTTATCTCTATTCTCATAGTCTTCTTTCCATATTACTCAGATTTATATTAAAAAAAAAAACAAACAAACAACCTTTTATAGTTAAATTTGTGACCTATTACCAGTCACATGTCTAGCAATACCTTTTTTGAAAATCATTTCCATACATGTCATTCAAAATCAGGAGATGGTTTATAGAAAGCCTAAAAGTACACTTCATTTTTGCATTACTTGTATATATTAGATGACTATTAAGGTAAGAACATACTAAAACTGAATGAGGAATAAATGCTAGTGAACTCATGGGAGACTTGTAACTTGACTTTATGAGTATGAAGGATTTATTTATTGACAAAAAAGTACTTTGTTAGATGCTTGAGAACAGAGCTATAATTTGGAAGAAAACTCTTATTTTACTGCTTCTTGTTACAAAGTAATTTTACAGTGTACATTTCTCCTGTTGCTTACAGTTGTGGTAATATTTCAAGATATAAAAGCATTTATTAATTAAAGAAATAAACTGTATTTAAAATTTTGGATCATTTGAGTTATCCCTCTCATGTAAAGTTCATGGACTACACTTAACTACTTCTGTAGTTAAACTCTGGGAGCTACTGAAACAAAATGAAAGTTCCAATCAATTTCTGTTTTCTTGCCGAAGGGGAGAAGAATGAAGAGAGTTATTAACCTACTGATCATCTGGAAACCATGCCATCTTTTTATTCCTTTTTGATTCTGAATTCCTGAGCAAATCCAAAAAAAAAAAAAAAAAAAAAGTATCCATTGGTAAAGAAGCTCTAACTAAATATTGGTTCAGGGAAAGTGTCCAGTGAAATTATGATGATGTCATACTGTTTCTTAGAAAGGGTTCTAACTCTGTTTTACAGACTGTACTACGGAGAGCCAAATGACACTATTCTCCAGTTCTGTCTTTTCAGGGAAAACACAATCCACTCAGCTGACCCTATCCAGCTTCACATCATTGGTTACAAATACTTAAATAGAGGAGCTCCTCGGGGATGTTATTGAAGTGCTGCCTCTATCTGATTTATATATTAGTGTAGGTATCAATATTATACGGAAAATAGAGTAACATACAGGGTTTTGGTATTACTGTAGAGGCTTTCAGAACTTTACTTGAGTAAAAGAGGAATAGAAAACAGTAAAGAAAAATCAGTGTTCTCAGCCTATTATGAAATCCCTGTTATAGTGTTCTAATTATTTAATTTGGAATTCTGACAATAAGGTGAATTTCTCAATTTCACGGTATCAGTTTCTACAGACCATTTTTAGTTATTAATAGCTAGATAACTGGACATCCGAAAAAAACCTGAATATATTAGAAGTGCATTTTCTATTTTTTTCTATTTCTGTGTAGGAAAATAAAAGCAAAAGCTTTCATCTGAATGATGTTCTGTGTCACAGCATTTCAGTGTGTCCTATCTATACACACAACATTTTGGGTTGTTATCATGAAGTCTGGAGGCTCTATATAAATGTCAACAGTATTTCTGTCTGATGTAATTTTAAAAATCACATTTTTAAACCTTTTTATCTAAATATTTGTTTAATGTTTCATGTGTGACTCAGATTCTAGAAAGAATAGTAAATAAAAGTGAATACTCTACCTTTTAGCGGTTCCTTGGCCACCAGACTGACTTCAAATTATTTCCTTCTGATTATGAACGTAACACATATATATGCTTATTTTGTACAGCTTTGGAAAATTCTGTTTACCCCTAATTCAAAAATCTATGAGACTGAACAACTGTAACGATCCTGTTAGATATGAGATTTCTACTTTTTTCCTTCATTTGTTTGGTTTCTGTTTTAAACTGATGCTAGCATTATTAGATACAGTAGTAGGGTTTTTTTACAGAACTTCAATACCACAGATCTGATAATTTTTTGCCTCTTTTTCTTTGGCTGGACATCTGGTGGCCATTAACAACCAAGCATTCTGATGTGTTATTCATCTGTGCTGATATTGCACAAAGGATTTTGCCACCTGTTCAATTTTTATTCACTGAATAAAATTATTATATTTAGATGGGAAGCTTTTACTACTTTGAGTTAAATGTGAAGGACATAGTATCAGAATGTGAAGTTCAGCAGGCGGTGCTCACAAAACATACTAAATCCCACAATTTTGAATCTCAAGAAGTTTAATTCTTCAGGGAATGTTTGATTGCAGTTGCTTGGAACTGCACATTTGTTTACAGACATTGAATACTGCATTGAACAAGTCCCTGTCTCAGAAAGTATAACTGAAATTTTCCCCCCTGATTTTTGAGGGCTTGCATTTTTAGAATAGGAGAGATCCCACACTCTGGCCTGACTATTGATGATCTACAAGGTGGCGCTGGTTATTTCTCATTAATCTGAGGTCATGATTACAGACAGTATGAAATAATGAAGAAACAAACCCACTGCCAAACTTAAAGGAGACCGGGTTACAGAGCTAATCTCTCTTCATCACATGTATGTCAAATGGAGTAAGAAGAGGGTTTATAAAAATGTGATTCAGGAATTTATAATGGAAATCTAGCCTACATAGTTCAGGTAAAGAAATGTCATCATGAATTCCAAAGATCCAGTGAAATCTGGTATGATAACCAAAATAATGCTGAAATTTCCCCAGTAGTTAATAGATGTGAATGCCTTTGAAAGCTTCCAGAGGGTGAGCATGCTCAGCTCATTTTAGGTTTCTAAATTAAGGGGTTAGTCACAGAGGAGGTAATGCTCCTTTCTGATCAATGCTAGTCAAGAAGAGCTAGAGGTGGTTTAAAATGTACAAAGTCTAAAGATTTAAATTATACAAAGTCTAAAGGTTATGAGGTGCACACAAGTTTGTGCGCAAAAAATGAGGTGTCATAGCTCTGCTTAAGGCTTGTGGCTATTTTGAGGGTCTCAGCATCAGAAAGACTAATGTCCTGGGAGAATGTAGGCCATGTCATACTGTGTTAAGAGGGAATAATATTTTGCATGTTTGGAATAACATAGATTGCATGTGATACAGCTGAACAAACTTCACTTGCAAGTGAGTTTTCTACAGCTGTAAATATGTTTGTGTATGTGTGGAATCCTGAGATAGATGGAGACATTTCTTAGGTATTTAAAAAAAAGCAAACATCCCTGCCCTCTCCAAATTCTGGAATAACTGTAATTTCAGGAGCCTACAAATTTTTCAATAAGTTCTTATTTCAATTAAACATACATCTGTCTTGGGTTCAAGACAAGTTTAGGAGGAAAATGCTTCGACTAAATTCCTCTCCCACTGATACAAGCCTCTGGCACCTCCTCAGAACTTCTTGGATGAAAGAGAAAAGAACCAAAACTATTTATTTAACAAAACAAAGCAAACTCCCCACAAAGCATGGGAAAGAGAAAAGGACTTATTAAACCTGAGTGAACAGCTGATGGATTTTAGTGTCCAGTTTTTCCTTGGGCATAGCTTCCCCCACTGGGGGCTCTGCGGGGCTGGGCGAAGTCCCTCAGGTGGCTTCTTGGAGGATTCTTGCCTACCTTCCTCCCAGGGATTGTCTGATGCCTTGGACAAGAAAGCAAGTCGGGAGAAAAACAGTTCAAAAAGAAGAACAAAGAAGGAGCAGCCCTCTGCCTTCGCTGCCACTACTGGAAGCAGGAAAAATGGACAACGGAGCCATCTTCCCCTCCATGCTTCAAGACCAGACACCTGGGGGGAGGATTTTCAAAACAACCAGGGCCAGCAGAGCTCCTCCCAGCTTCTTAAATTTACAGAACACATTGTCTGGCATAAAGCAGACAATAAGGGATACAGGATTATCATAACATCACCCCAAGACAATGTCTTAATAAATTTCCTTTGGGCTTGTCTTTAGCACTAACATAAGGTATAAGTACAATATGTATCTCAGTTAAATACATAATTTCACTTGGGTTTTGGGGTATGTTTTCCCTGCATGCCTACAGAAATTCTGTGAAATTAAACAGTATTTCCTGTAGGGAGAGGACTGAAAGCTTTAGAGCCTATGCCAGTTAGGATGTCTGTTACCCATTTAAAAAACTCTAATTTTCATTTAAATATCACAGAATCATCAAGTTGGAAGAGACCTCCAAAGTCATCTCGTCCAGCTGTCAACCTAGCACCATCCTAATCACCCCTAAACCTATCCCCATATATATGTCAAATAATAAAACCAAACATTTTGTGTCATCTGAAAAAAGTAACCTTACTCTAGTAAGTCACCTATGCAATAAAAGTGACACTTAGAGATTAAAATGGTTTCAGATGTTGTAAATTTGAAAGCTGTCTTCCATCCCTGGTTATATACTACGCTACGTCTATTCATAGGAAAAAAAAAAATAGTTCAAAGAGGGAAAGAGGCATTGTGGATCATCTAGTCCAAACTCGTCTAACTTCAAAGCTAAATTAGGATGCTCAAGGCCATAGCTACACAATAAGTGATTCCAATGTTACATTTCTTTGATGTTTCTATGTACAAAATAGAACTCAAATTTACTAAGGATTTTGCGAAACCTGTTTGATGTTTTAAGGGTACGAAGGTGTGTTTGCTTCCAAAGATTTTATTTTATTTTCGCTCTGATTTCAAATTCCCACAAAACAATTTTTGGTTTATGAAGACAGAACAATACTGTTAGGACAAAAAAAAAAAAAACAAAAAACCAGTCTTTTGACATCAGCTTTCTAAGACAAATGATTGATCACATAACAAAGTCCATAAGAAGTATAGTTCACCAAGGCAGACAAAATTTGGTTAACTTTGGTTAACTTAGTCTAAAATACAATAGGAATGCATCTTCTTTCTTTCAGAGTAAAACCAATCATTTTAAGTTTCTTAGAACTGGAAGACAGCTATGCCAGTATAGATCTAAAATAGTGGGACACTCTTTAACTAAGGAAGATAGAGTAGACTCTACAAGGAATATAGGTACAAAGTCTTCCTCTTACCAACAGATGCCTTTTACTTCTGAAATGATTTTCACATATCTTTTTATGTGCAGAATTACCTTTAATGTGTTTTTGCCTCACATGCAATATCTTGATCAGCTTATACCACAGAACAGATTTTTCAATCTTTGTGTCTGGCATCCAAGAAACCTTCATTTCCGTATTGTCACACTGTCCTTCAAACGTTTCTGTGAGCATATTAATAGGGGTTCTTAGACATTTTCTTCCACTCCCTGGAACCTATGCTAAATCAGATTTGTATCCATTTCTGGAGGAAAAACAAAGTTTCTCTGATGTTTTTTTAACCTTTGAAATTTTAAATGTCACTTCAAAATCATATTACAACTACTTGGTATAAGGATAAGTAGAATTTAGAGCTGCCTTGCAAATATTGCAGAATTTGTGTGAAAGGCTGGACCATTCCCTCTTTTCATTTTCTTCCACAGTATTAACAGGGAGCAGGAGTACAAGTCCATTCACTCCACAGAACTGTACAAGACAAAATATTCGAAATTGGTAGCCAGTTTTTTAAATTTCAAAGTATTTTGATATCTAAATATGGCTTTAGATTTAATTTTCTCTTCTCAGCAACCTACAGAGAGAACCGTCTATTTATTCCACTTGAGAATGCAGGGATCTTTCAAGGTATTCAAAGCTGGATCATTGCATAAATAGTACTCAGTTTTGCTCTCTCTGAGAAAAGACAAAATAAAACAAAAATTTCACTTGAAATAATACTTAATTACCTTGCAAGTGAAATGAAACATGAGGTAACAGACTAAGATATCATAAAAACATTTTTATTTGAGATGACAATACAAGCATATACCAGGTTTTAATATCTGCAATAAAGATGGCATTAAGGTAAGGTGCCACAAGATCTTTCTTTTAAGAAGTTATCTATTGACTATGGGAAAAATAGATATGATTTTTAATATTACATCTTAACTGGAAGGGAGAATTCATGGTGTGACACCTGAAATTTTTTTCCCAGAAGTTGGCTGTATACCACTGTGTGAATGTAGTCATCCTGGAGACACAATGTCCAGAATCTGCCCTCAGTAAGCGCTGCTTTAATGGGCAGCAGTGGCACTGGTGTGTTCTTAGGTCACAGATTGGCGCATGATTTTCTGATTATTTGGATTTAAATATCGTATCTTCATTCATTTGAACCGTTGTACTGAATTGTGACCTTTTGTGAACAAAATACCTCTACCCTAAAAAAAAAAAAAAAGTTTCAACATTTTTTTTCAATTTATAGACAATATTAAACTTTCTAATCTGTCCTGGACTCAGAAGACTGAGTATGTTTTCTCTGCGCATCTTTTCCTACAAGGATTTAGACTCCAAACAAGGAAAAAGCAGTGTGGACTTCACTTCGAAAATTTGAACTTTAACAAAAATATGCCCTGCAGATTTCACTAGCTTTAACCTGGACTTCATCCAACATCTTTTGAGAACCCATGTGGTGAGTTTGGATGATAAAAGGACAGATTGCATGAGATTGTGCCTCTTATTACAAGGCAACACAGATTTAACACAGAAAAAAAAGTTTTAAAATAGCTGATTTTGACTTAGATGGCAAAATACCTTATTAAAAAGTGATTTCAATAATTTAGTATTTAAAAAAAAATAATAGTGTATTTACAGGTGGATAATATTTATTAAAACTTTCTTTGGCTACATGGCTCTGCGCCTTCAATTTCTGGTCTGAGAGTGTCTAAAATATAAATTCATGCTCTACCTCTTCAGAAATCAGCATTGATCTTCCTTTAAAGGTTGTTGAGACTTGTTGGTGAAAGACACAAATAAATATAGGATAATGGCATAGGTCAGAGCAATTGTAGTTTTATTTATAGGAAGATTCACAACATCTAGATTAAGTTTTTGATCCATAACTCCACTCCCAAGAGCCACTGTCTCCACTGTCTAACTGAAGGCTTTATATTAGCTTGTCAACACAACTCCTCACTCCAGGACTCTTAAATCTGGTAAACACCACCTAAAAGGGTGGACAACTTTAAGAGGGCAGTTGAACTCCTGCAGAGGTTCAGGAGCAGACTGTAATTCATGCCTCATATGAAGGTAAACTACCATGGTCTCATGGAATAACTCTGATTTAACCCTACTTTAGATTCCTGAAGAACCTTCTCTCTTCCTCTGCTCATTTTCACAGGTACAGCAAGGGTTTAGAAAATTGAAAACAGAACAGGGAGCTCTGTTTTCCATGTAATTGCATCTCTTTTAAGTTTGATGGTTTCCAGCACCAGAAAGGCTAGATTTTATAGCAGCTATATTTCCTTAAATAATTCATGACTTAAACTAGTATTTTTTGTTGTGCTTCTTGTTTTCAAAAGTTACTTATCACTGCCAGCTTTTCATCTACTAAAGAAATCAAATTTGTTCTGCTTTCATAACAGTACATTATGAATACCACATGGTGTCTCTGGCATTTGCTATTTTGTAAATTAGTTTAGAAATATCTGTGGCATTTCTTAGCAAAATGGTTGTCAATAAAACAATTAGCAGTGATGACATTTAGATATTTATAGAACCCACTGCCGTTCAATGAGATGAGATTATAGTAAAAAGAAACCCCTGTGGATTAAACGCAATGTGCAGCTGATCAGTTACGTGCTAAAATGTCCCATTATTTCATAATATATATTCTCTTAGTAGGTTCTGCCTTGCAAATCTATGACTAGCTGCCAAAGCAGTTCATTAGCTAAATGAACTGTAATAGAGAGTAGATGATGTGCATGTGTTGGTAATAATTTTTGTTGTTTGAAGTGAGACACGTTACCGAGTGACCACCTTGTTGCGTGACTTTTCCTTACCACTTCTAATCTTTCTGAAAGCTGCTGAAAACAATTCAGCACTCTTGGTAATAGCCTGGTTACTTTCAGCATGTATGACATCAATCAGTGCTCCATTTCTAGTGAGAAGGGGTGGAATGAGCATGGAGTTCTGTGGTAACTCTGCCTAGGGCATTGTATTTCCTGCCCTGGAGGCTGCACTCAGAAGCAGATCAGCTCTGAGTCTGTGAGGTGTGGAGATTAAGTTCTCTGGCCCTCAGCAGAAGCAGTGGATAATCTGCCCTACCAAACCGTTTCAGCATAGCCTGTTTCATTCTTCCCAGATACAAAAAAGTCTAGGTCTGAGCAGGAGCCTGGGGCAGGAACCCAATAAAGTCACGGTCAGAGCTGCAGCAGCAATCTCAGAGAAAGAATCAATAGGAAAATGATGAATATTGAATAGCAAAGGTGGCAGGGCATCTACATAACTTTAAACACTGAGATTTACCTAGTACTTTACCATCTTAATCTACGTCAATGCAAACATTTGCTAATTTTCTGTTGTGTGTAAGAGGCAGTTGGTTTAGTTCACTGACGAGCCTTGTCAGGTTTGAAATATACCATTGCAGTCTGCTTTCCTCATTCTTAGTAAAACATCAGGTGTTGTATGACCTTCATGAAACTTTTATATAGACAACATTAAAGTACCACAGAGGCGTTTTTTTCCCCCCTCTTGACTGATGGAAACTTTCAGTTTTAAGAAATGATTAACATGCAATAATTTTTGATGAAGTTCATTATTTGCTGTTGATCACACTTCTAACTAATATAATAAGAAATTAATTCCTAAGTTGATATTTGTTGTTTACATGAACATTTGCAATATATAGAAGTTTATATGAACTGTTTAAAGTCTGTATCTGAATTTTTCTGATACTTTCTATGGATATCTGTTTTCAGTTCCTTACAACTTTGTTACAGTTTAATTAATTTAAGCAGACATTTTCAAGAAGACATTTCCGAAATATGCAGAGCATTGCAAGGAATAGTTCAGATTAAAATAATTGACATTTCTGAGAAGGGTTAGGAGAAAAGTGTTCTTACATCCAAGTTAAAAAAAGATATAGTTCAATTTTACATTTAAAATTCACATTCACATTTAAAAGCTTTTTAAACTCAAAATTTAATAATGTTTTAAAAGAAATAATGTGACTTACCCAGATTTAGTCACATTAAAGAAACTACAAAATTTGTTTGTTACCCATACAGAGATCTTTTTATAACTTATTTAAATTACAAGAAAATATAATTTTGTAAATGTTGATAGGACTGTAGAAGACTTGCATGCAATTTCCAGGCCTTACTGTCCCTGCCTTTTCCTTCTAGTTCTTCCTGTAACTTATTAATGTCTAAGTTGGGGAATAAAAGAGCTGAAAAAACCCAGTAAGAGTCTGTCTTCATTAATCATTACATCTGCTGTTTGTAGCTAGCAAGCATGAAGAATAAGAGGATGGATGTGATAGGAAAGGTGAAAAAAGAGGAGTGGAGAGATTTGGGAGTGAAAAGGAGAAAAAATTTCAAGAACAAGGGCTGGGAAGTAAGTGAGTGTGAATGGTGGAGCGGGGTATAAATCAGTGCAAGGCTGAGAACTGAGCAGACCTAAAGCTGAGAAGATTGGGAGCACTGGGTGGGGTTGTAGGAGGAGGTAAGCAAGGATGCTGTGTGAGGGCAAAATCTAGAGACAGAGCAGGGACAAAGGGCAGTGTAAAAGGCTGTGGGGTAAGCTGAAGCATTGTTGACCACTGCAGAAAATTCACCTTCAAAACCCAGAACTGAATGCACAACTGATTATATCTACACTTTTCTACTCCTAGCATTGAATGATAGAAGAAAAACAACAAGTATGCAAAACAGGATTTCAGGCTACAGTTGCAAATGTTTTAAAAACACGAATTTAAGAACCCTATCCACATCAGTTCTGACAATTCTTAACTGAGTTCTGAATTTTAAACCCTACATTCTTTTTTACCTTTTTTAAACTATTACTCTTAGTGTTACTGTAAAACACAGATTCCTATTTTGCCCATTCAGAACCACAGACTGAGATTTTGGTCTCTTGCTGTTCCTATGACAACACACCCAGCTCAGTGTTTCTCTCATTTTCTAAGCTAGTCAGCAGGTCCTTTTTCTTCCTTTTGTGGTTTACCTGTTACAGAGTACAATCAGTTGACAGATACAGATAACTAGCAGAAGCTTTTCACTTCTTAAACATCAGCAATCAACTAGAAATATTAAATTATGTAGCTGTAAATTCAATGCCATGGATGTACAAGGATTTTGGCATCCAACCATTCTTATATGGAAAGTACATTCCACCAGTCACTTCTGACCCATGGGGAAGTTGTATTGACTCAATGTATATCAGGTTATTGATGCTTCTCTAAAAAATGGAAGTAGTGTTACTCAGTTGTGGACAGTTGGTATTTCAGAGTTGAAATCTTGGCTGAGTGCTGCTACTTCGATTTGAGAAACTAGGAATAACACCCACCTGTCATGATAAAACAATCATTAATTAAATAACATCAGAATGACATAATCTCTTAACAACAGGGAAATCAAAAAAATCTCATAGATCAATAAGGCTTCTGCAACTGATTTCTTTCAGGGAAGAGATAGAGATAATTTGTTTGTACTACTTTTACCA
>VZRN01006082.1:2008914-2061119 GCA_013397935.1 Dasyornis broadbenti
CTTAAAAAAACCTCTGTACTGCAAAAACTGACATTAGAGCATCCTAGCACGCAATTTTGAATTTTCCTTCAGTTTCTGGTTTCAGAGTTTATTTCTGTAGTGGACTAAGCCATATAATATACTTAATAGATGCTGGCATTTCTGTTGCAATAAAAAATTATACTGGAAAATGTAAGTATTGCTACTTTGACTTTGACTTTGATTTTTCAGAATACAGAGCAGCAGAAAGGAATTGTGTTCTGTTCAGAACACTTAATATTTAGCCATGAGAACTTTTTTTCTGTGCAAGATCTACATGAAGCAATCATATTCCCTCCAGCTTTTTATATATTTATATCTCATAGAAATGCCATTGATTTGGAAGTGAATATCATTTAGTGGATGCAAAAATCTTTGTACTGTGAGGAACACAGTTTTAAGAGCTTCACCTTCTTCCTTTTTCAGGAACAATGCAGATTTTCCTCAAAAACTAGTGGAATTGAAGGCCCATTTATTTGTATCTTGCTCACTTAAAGACAAAATTTTGCTAAAATGCTGTATAAAGAACACTTTCTGATGAACACTGAATGCATCTGATCCTGTGGGTCGCAATCCTGAAAGTCCTTTTCAGTGACAGATAATTTTTCTAATGTGTTGCTTCAGGTCTATGAAGCGTCTCTTTTTTCCTACCCTATGTCAGTACCTTGTGACACTCAACATTTTCCCCATCCTCTTGCTGCTACCAAGTCTTCAGTCTTTTTCCTCCTTTGCATTTTCTGTCAATTCCTCTTCCACCAGAAAAAAGATAAAAACTCTAAAACATAGTAAGCTCATAAAAACCTTAGGACCTAAAATGTGTCACCATGACCCTTTTTCTTCCTTTTCCTTCTTTTCTGTAAAGGGCAAATTACAAATCACTTTTCCTAGATAGCTCATGACAGAGCTCATGAGCTCTGCTGTCTCATAGCTAGTGTCTATTTGATGCATCCAGGTTTTATTTTCGTCTTTGTTACTGAATTCTTTGTACCTGGGTCTGGGAGAAAATAAAAAATGAATAGATATTTGCCATCTCCCAAATGGCAGCATTGTAATGGGTTTTGCTCTCTGATTGACAAAAGATTAATGACAAGAGTGCAGAGTAATGGAAGTTACCTTCTAATTCAAGCTATCTTTTCTGATGTTGTATTAATGATGTAGTACAGTGTTCTTCCTGCCACCTGAAATGTATTATGGGAGTATCTCTATTTCTGACTTTTAAAATTCTGCAACAGTTATCATCCTGTGACTTATCTATGCCAGAGACTTGCTGTATTACTTTTTCACTTGTAGGAATTTACTTTATCAGTTCCAAATAACTTCTATTTCTGTGCTGGTTACCCATAAAGATGTTGTTACACTATCTCTCAAAACAAAATCTGAGTGCTATTTGGAGAACACATCTTAATTCCAGTCATCCTTGTAATTTGCATATCACACATCCCCTTGTTATCTGTTGCTGTCTCATCCTGGGTTATTATTAGGCTCTATCACTTTTGCCTTAGACAGAATGGTAGGCTGCAAATGTTTGCTGTCAGCTGTTAGGAAATAAAAATATAGTTTGAAACTTTGGTTTTACAAAATGAAAAAGAGCCTCAACTAAGTTTTGACTAACTTTTTCCTCTATCTGTGTTAATTTCAAAGTTATTACTGGCAGAATAATGACATTTGGATATATCAGGGTAATTATCCCATGCTTTGGCATATTCAGTTTTCCATAGTTTTAATTGAATGCTGTATAGAAGTATTTAATGTGTGCTAAAGAATGCATCATAAAAAAATCCATTACATGTTCTAACATCTGTTGATATCTAAAGATCTCATTTTTTACAGCCTTCAGGGCAGTTCCATTTCATTCTTTCTAATTCTAATATAGACTAGAAATATTGCTTGACTGAGATCTTTATCTTCTTGTTTGTATTCTCTTAAATCTTCCTTAGGCAGTTGAGGTTCTTATCTTTAGATATACTGCAAGCAAGGCAATCTCAGCTCAGTTTAGGCACAGCTGCAACCAGTTTTCCAGCCTCTGTTGGGTTTGTCTTATTAAGTCTACATTTTAGAGGTACTGGTCCTAGTTTCTGATACATGCCCATGTTGCTCCAGGGCAGCCATTTCTGGAATGCAGCTACTAAACCTGCTCCCCAGGGAACTCACCCCAATGGTACCGATTTCATTTCAGCTTCTGTTTTAACACAAAATATTGCAGTGGAGAGGTTAATATATGAGCTATGCATAATGGGATTGCCATCTGCAATGCTTGTGAACCAGTCACAAGCCTTTCCAGCCTCCTCCTCGTGTGATTGCAAACTACATATGATTTCAGTTTTGTCTCGCTCTTCAAGACCTAGTTAGATGAGCCATTGCTGCATGACCAGATCCCTCATTCTGGTGGAAACAGTAAACTAGAACCTTTAGAATGTGGAAATACATTTCACAGATATGAACCCATGTATCTGCAGGAGTTAATAGATTGCATTTGCAACCATGTCTATATGGAGGACATTTTGGATCTTGAAAAGTAGTGATTTAAAACAATTTCATATTGGTTCTTATATTTGCTATGGCCATCAGTAGTTCTGGAAATCTAGAGGAAAAGAGAAATATTTGAGATCTTTCTGCATGTATTGTTCAGTAAAGGCCTACCCTGTCACCGGGAAGTCTGTCCTAGTAGCAGGAACATTGTTTGGGACAAAAAAGTCCACTATAGGCATGCTTGTGTCTTCCCCATATCTAGTTTATGGGTCCTGGATTGATGATAACAGATATAAGTAGCTGGGGTCCCAAAACTTGGATTTGTGATGTGACTAAAGTAGAAAAATAACTATTAAAGAAAAAAAAAGGACAAAAAATGCTGCAAGACTTGGCATCAATTCAGGCTTATATTTATGCCATTGTACCTTTTTTATGAGAACTTTCATTTTCTCCCTTCAACAACACTACAGACAATTATGACCTTTCTCAAAGTAAAAAGAGGGATTCATATTCCGAAGAATGTTTACTATATTTTAGAGTAAATCTGTGGTTTAACAGTTCCAGGTGCTTTACTCTTCTGTACATTTGGTCTCGCAAGTACATAGCTCCCCATGGTCTTGTATCTTCTATTCCATACCTACTGTTTCCTTGGATTTTCTATTAAGTGCATCCTCCTGCAAGATGATTAATAATGACTGAGTATCATCACTGATGTGAGATGGTGGAATTTAGATGGAATTTAACGCTGGTGTAGTAATTTATATTTTCATTAAAAAGTTTGAAAAAAATGTATCTTCAGTTAAATATAAAAAAGGTAAAAAGCTACATACTTTCATAAATAATATTGCAAATATATCACCAGATGAAGAACAAACACGTGCATGGGAAGTATATAGAAATTAGATAGTTTCCAAGGCAAAACCTGAAAAATTTAAATATGATCCAAATTTGGATATTGAAATGTAGCGTGAGAAAGAAAGACTCATACTTAGTTTAAGCAGAAAACTCACAGCACAGCTGTGACAATCATTGTGACAAGAAAATTGCTATACATCAGAAGGCTGAGAGGGGTGTATCATGAAACTTGAGCATACAGAATGCTTCTCATGATGCTTTGTTAACAGTAACTACTTCCTTTGCAGAGGTGTTTTGAAATAAGGAGTTTCTGAAAATACATGGATTTAGTTTTTATATATTATTGTAATTTTAATAATTTGCAGTTTATACATTTATATTTTCTTTGATTAACAAGCTTAGCATCTAGAAACACAGGCTTTCAAAATAGATGCAGTGTAGGTTAAAGGAAATGTTTCCAACCTTTATTGTATGTGTGAACTGCTTAACCCAGTATTGTGGAGTTGCTGTTCATGGTGTATGTTTGGTCACTGAAGTTCTTTGCCTGGATGAGCCAATGTCTTCAAATATGACAATAACAAATGGTGTTTATATGATTCATAATTTCTGAAATCTGAAATTTTGCTGACCTACTAACATTTACTAAAAGAAGAAGAAATCAACCAGAGAAGAATCATTGCCACTATAGGGAAGAGTAATTTTCTGAATTATAAGAATGTTCTGAAGTGAGAGAACTGACAATTGCAGTAATTGTAAAAGAACCAAAAAACCCAGAAGACAAATGATAGAACTGGAAAAAAGCAAAATAAAAGTAATTGCCATTTTATAGCCCTATTTCTGTAGACTGAAAAAACCCCATACTTTCACTTTGGGCACTAGATTAAAACTATAATTAATAACACTTTTCCTGAAAAAGTGAACCTTAATTACATTTCACATCTTGTAACTTCATGGATCAACTCATTACGAAATGACGGCATTCTGAGACTTCTGAAAGAATGTACCGTAAGACAACAGAAATTAATGTGATAAGAACTTTCCACATATTTTTTTACTTTTGCTGTTGCACTGATTTAATATTGTTCTCTGATTATAACAGTGCATGTATTTTTTCCTTATTAAATATTGGTCTACTGCAGAGATTCTGAGGTTCAAAGTACGTCATAGCAGATGACCTTAATAGCAATTGCAGCAGACAATATATTGTCAAATGTGTTCTTGTGATAAGACAAACCTTTTACAGAAGACTTCCCTTTTCATAGATGGGATTTTAACACACTGAAAGCACATGCTTAAATTTTGAAGAAAATATAAAATAGAAAAGAAGTTGTATTATGAAATATGATGCACAGTAGTGAATAAATTGTATTTTATTTAACCGAAGAATAGTTATCTTTCTGATTCTGCTGGTTTTCTTTCTATGTTCTTGTCTATATTTTTCTGCGACAAATTCTATAGATTTGAAATTATGGGCATTAACTATTGCATATTTAGTGAGAGAATTAAATCTAGACTACACACCAGAACCACCATTTCCATTTTCCCTGGTTAAGAGGCAATCTTTCACTTTAATGATGAAAGAAACAAATGTTTCTGATCATGACTAAGAAAACAACATGAATAGGATATAGAAGCACACAGGGTGTGTTATAATCTGACCATCAGTGTACACTACTGAAATACTACTGGCAAGCCCTTGGGCATGTTGCTCTAGGCCATTAACACACAGTCTTACTGCTAATGAGTTATTCTGTCCCGAAAACCGTGTGATGAAAGTCAGTACTGAAAATCTAACTCACAAATCTCTTTGATTTGAGATTATTTTATTGCTGGATGTCATAGATGCCTCTTTTGTGTAGTATGTAACATAATGTGCAACAGGTCGATGTTTGGGGCCTCACTCTTTTAGGAACAAATAAGCCCCACAGCATGGTTGGAATGAGTTGGAGGCATCTTTTTATATGAGCTGGATATTTTACCTGGAGTTAATTTTGCTCAATTTTTTAATGGAAATTTCAGAGAATTGGAAATGCAAAACCACTGAATCTTGATGAAATCCCGGGTATACTTTGTGCATTTTGAGGTCCAAATGTTTTAAATATTGTTTCTTATGGTCCACTGAGTCTGTCTAGGGTGGAGTGGATTTTCTTCATAGCAGTCTGTATGGTGGTTTTGATTTGTGACTAATACAGTATTGATGACACAGTGTTGTTTTGGCTCTTGCTGAATAGTTCTTGCCCAGCATCAAGGCATTCTTTTTCTTTTCTTTGTTTTTTTTTCTATTTTTCCCACTCTGTCCCAACAGGTAGGCTGTCCCAACATCACAAAGGCTGGAAATATACCTTCAGTACAGCCAGCTTGAACTGACCAAAGGGATATTGCATTGCATATGATGTTGTGTTCCACGACAGAATCTTGGGCAAAGGAAGAGGAAGTAAAGGCATTTGAAGATATGAAGTTTGTCTTTGCAAGTAACCATGACACATTCTGAGGCCCAGAAAGTGATTGAGCATCTTCCTGCCAATATGAAGTAGTGAATAAATCACTGATATTGCTTTGCTTGGGTGTACAGCTTCACTTGACTTATTAAATTATCCTGAAAAAATTTGCAAGTGGCAAAAAATTACTTTATAGTTAGACATTATGCCACAAGTCCTACACTCTCTTAGAGTAGAGTCAAATAATCGAATCAAACATAGTAGATGAATATCTTTGTCCCTGAAGACTAGCTTTATGGATATTTACTTTATTGTGTGGATTAAACAAAAGAGTCTCCTACTAGTCAGATTCTGATTTTCACTTTTGAGAAGCTTGACTATTTCAGAAGCTACAGGAGATATTCTTAGGTTTACAGAAACAGGGACTCTGGTCTTTGGTCTTATAGTCCATTTAGGGCAAGGAAGGGCGATTCAGCTTCCCTGGTAAGCTATCCCTCACCTGCCTTGGCTGTATTCAGAAAGTATACTGTGTCAGGAGTGAGATGAAGGTTGATTTTATTTGTCTGAATAGCTTATAATTAAGTTCTTCACATACACAAGATGTTGATTCTCAAAAAAAAAAAAAAAAACAAACAAAAAAAAAAAAAAAAAAACAAAAAAAAAAAAAAACAAAAAAACAAAAAAACAAAAAACTGCCATAAAGGGAATTCCACAACAGCTCTATTATTTATTCATCTTTCAATAACTGGGAAGTTACTATAATATCTAGTGCAATCTTTACCACAGAATTACGTTTTGCAAAATTAGTTTACTACTGGACATAGAGATATTGAACAGAATTAACAGCTTTTCCTATCCATTATTTTTTTTTTTTTTTGAAATCATATTTCTCTTTTTTTTTTTTCTAGATAACTTGTGAAATAGCCATCCAAGAAAAAAAAAGAAAAAAAAAAGAAAGAATGTGGTAATATCCATGCACTTTGTTCTCTTATATTTTTACTGCTCATGTAGATTTTTCTCACCTCCTCCAGATCTTCCTTTACGTGGCTGTGTAGTTCTCATACTGAAGTTTTAATTAGCAGGTTTAGAGAAGGGGGTGGTAGTGACTTTCCCTTCTATGTTATTCATTACAACAATAGATTCTTTCCTACTGTGCTTCTTCCTCCCTATCTGTGCTTTGGTTTTCACCTCCTACCTAAGGTAAAATACAGTACATTTCATGAAAGTTTATCTCATTGATCACTTCCTTGTGTATCAAGACAACTTTGAAATCTGATGCTGTCCTTCTAGTTGACACTTTTTCCCATTATCCAGGTTGTTAATAAGGCACTAAATAGGACTGGTCCAAGGCAGATTGTATATGACAGTTCTTCTTTTAAGACACTGGAGGTCAGTTGAGATTCTTCCTCCAAGCAAGTAAAACAGTCAATACTTTGAAACTAAAGTTCCAAGCATCTGTGGTTTGGTCTTTTTTATAATGAGAAATCGTAGCCTTATATTGGTGTAGGCATTGGCCTTTTCAGCTTTATGATGAAATTAATTATAAGATTGAAAATTTTCTTCCTGGCTGGACTTAATCTTAAAACAACATATCACCAATGCAACCGCCGTGAAGTACAAATTCAAAGGTGTGGTAGTTGTTCCAAAACGATTCATTACAATGGACATTGTATTTATCTGTGAACAATATTGGAACAAATACAGAAACAGACGTCCCATTGTTGTTCAGTACGTGCAGAAATCAGCATGTCAGGGGCTGAATATAGATGCACTACCCATTTCCTCCACTGAAATGGTTGGCTAAAAAGCATACTTCTATTTCACTGGACCCTGAACATAATTTTCCAACTGAACAGCTTTGGAAAGAGATTGTTTACATCAACAACAAATTTATAGTAAAATGTCTGGTGCAGGATTTGTATCTGACATCACGGCCTTCTAGGACTTGTTTTTCTTTCCCCTTTCAACTAAGTGTTCCACATTTTAAACAGATTACTTCGATTTTATTTTAACCTTTAATGAGATTTAATGCCATTCCCTACAGCTGAGCAGCAGTAATACAACACAAAATCAATTTATTGTTTTCTTAGGCATTTAGAACATAAAATGCCAAAGGTATTAATGAGTATGGAAAATGTATACAGGTTTTACTACTAACAAATTGCCACAATTCCTGTTTCAGTTTTTTCTCACAAATACTCAATTTCTCATGTTATTGTTGTTACCTTCTCCAATGAGAAGATAATATTAAAAAAAAAAAAAAAACCAACAAAACCTAGACCTTTGTTTTAAGCTCTTTCAAGTGCTCTAAAGATCCTAACATTTAGATATTTACTCATCCAAAAGAAATTAAGATTTTTCAGTAATTTGGCATATGTACAAAAAATCCTTAGTATTAAAATCTGACAACTGTAATGACCATTAGACTCATCTTCTCACTGCAGAAAAGAAAAACTCTGCTTTTCTGTTCTGTGTTACTTATTATGAGATCTTCTGTAAAATTGAGACATATACTTGTACTGATCCCTGTGCAGTTTTCTTCCCATCCATAACTCAAATTAACAAAGGATTTTAAGTGTTGAAATGAGTGATAGTTAGATACCAGGGTCCTTGTAGAAGGCTGGTTCTGAACACCTTGCAGTGGCAAGCCTCTATTATACAGCAACAAGCAGAGATCACCTTGGCCACTATCTTCTCTAGGACTGTTAACATTGTAAAGTCACAAATCAGGAACCTCTGATGAAAGTGTTATAAATGTAGTTCTTTTGTGTCAGTAACCAGGGGCTGAATTTGTAAATAGCACTTTGGTGGGTATCCTGAGCAGCAGAGAGGGATTATATAATCACTTTCTTAGCAAAGGGGAACAGACGGTTTTGCCAAGGACACAAGCAGGTACTTCAGAGTGAAATTATTGCTGTCACGTGATGGCAATGAGATGTCTGCCTGTCTGTCCAAAGAGGTAAATGCTTCAATGTGATAAACACAAGGGTAGCAAGCATGGAGACAATCGGTCTAAGATCCGGCATGAATTTACCACAAGAATAGGGAGATACTGAATTACACTGGTATACTTTATGGACAAGTGACTTTATTCTGTTTCCAAGTATTTGATATTATATCACCATTCAAAAAAAGAGAAATGAGAAAGAAACTAAACCCAATATTATCCAGTAATTAAGTGAATTTAAATAGTCTGAAATATTTTTCAAAATTAACCAATTGAGACCATTTTTCTTCCCAGTGCACAAGTATTTTAGGGGCCTGGGTTCAGCATTCTCAGCATACAGAAGCATACAATTACGAGGCATCCAGTTTTAGGTGACTTTTTGTCCAATAACACAGTATATCTCAGTCACAGATCTAGAGAAAAAACATGCAATTTCTCAGGGCAGCACTTAATAATGTGTAATACTATGGCTGCTTTACTTGTCATTCCTGCTTCATTCTGTATGCTCTTGCCACCTTTGGTGACATACAGTTACACCCCAAAGCACAGTCCAATCTAAGTGTTGAATGAAGAAGCAATCACTGCTTCTGGAAAATTAGTGTGTGAGCACATAAAAGCTGAAAGAGTATCAGATACAGTACACTTAATTTTGATTGCATAGGAAATGCACTGAGCATACATTTCTAATTCTCAGTTCATTTAAATAGCTACCTTTAAAAATTTCCTCTGCAACATTGTGGCTGCGATGAAGTAATATGCCTAGTCTTTGTCTTTGGTTTTTATGTACAAGTTCAATTTTACATCTTTTCATACTCTCCTTGGCACACTTGCAGCCAAGCAAAATTTCTTTAATGAAAGTGGTTAAAAAGAAAGAGTTTCTTGCCATTTGCTCCCTCCTTGTTTCCTTAGAGGGTAATTTTACTGCTAGGCAATACTTTAAATCAGCTTGACTAGCAAACCAATAGATTTTTACACACCATTACAAACAAATTTTATAGTCACAAAAGAATGAGTCACAACAAGCCAAGGGGCTAAGAAGGCTGCTCATGAACTCACCATAACCTTACAATCCTTTCATTGATTTCATGGAACATGTCTAAAATATCTCTTCCAGCACAGCAGGAAATACTGAGGACCATCAGAGGTGCAATTAAACAGAACAAATCACATTAATTGATTAAACATTCATTTTTACTTGCCTAGTGTTTCAAAATAATGTTAGAGTAGCTCAATCTGACACTGTTAAGTATATATAAAAGATACGGGCAATTTTTATTTGTCTTCCCATTTTTGGATAGGGCAATGTGTTGGCATACAACAGTAAAATCTGATTTCAAACAACATTGGTTAACCTGTAATTTCTCAGTAGAAACAAAGGAATTTGAATAACCAATATAATATTTCTATTTTTTCTCCTCTCATAATTTGTTTTAATAAAATTTTATCTAAACATTGTCTCTGTTTTGAAAACCAGATGTTTACAAACAGAGTAAGAGTGTATTTCAATGTGAAGCGTATTTACGTATGTACTTGCTGTCTGATCTACAAAATCACAGAATTTCAGAAAATGATGAGTTGGAAGGCACCCACAAAGACTATTGAGCCCAGCTCCTGGCCCTGCACAACTCCAGTCCCAAGAGTCACACAGTGCCTGAAAGTATTGTCAAACACTTCTAGAACTCTATCAGCTTTGGTGCTGTGACCACTTCCCTGGGGAGTCTGTTTCAGAGCTCAACCACACTCTTGGTGAAGAATCTTTTCCTAATATCCAACCTAAACCTCCCCTGACACTTCAGGCCATTTCCTTGAGTCCTGTCCTTGGGCACTACAGAGGAGAGGTCAGTGTCTGCCCCTCCTCTTCCCCTTGTGAGGCGGCTTTAGTGTGCAATGAGGTCTCCCCTCAGTCTCCTCTAGTCCAGGCTGAACAGATCAAGTTAAGTCGTTCTTCATACGGCTTCCCCTCAAAGCCCTTGACAATCTTTGTGCCTCCTTTGGGCACTCACTAATAGTTTAACGTCTTTCTTATATTGTAGAGACCAAAACTGCACACAGGACTCAAGGTGAGGCCACACCAGTGCAGAGCAGAGTAGGACAAGAACCACTGTTAGGTTTTTTTTTCCAAATATTTTAACCCAAATGAAAATCCGGTTTCCCTCCAGCTAATGAGTGCCACAGAACAAGATCACATTAATTGGTTTTGTTTGTGTGGCAAGGTTTAAATAGCAGAAGGTTGCAGGGGTAGCTTCTGTGAGAAAACACCAGGAGCTGCCCTCCTGCTGGACAGAGCCTGTTCTAGTTGGCTCAAGAGCTCCAAGACAGAACCACATTGGCCAGAGCTGAGCCCATAAGTGACGGCTGTAGTGCCTCTGCAATAACATATATAAGAAAGGGTAAAAACTGCTGTGAAACAGCACCTGGGAGAGAGAACAGAGAATGTGTGAGAGAAACAAACCTGCAGACGAGATCACAAGAAAGCGGGGGAAGAGCTGCTTCAGGCATCAGAGCAGAGATTCCCCTGCAGCCCATGCGGCAGACCATGGTGAGGCAGCTGTGTCCCTGCAGCCCACAGCTGTCCATGCTGCAGCATATATCCACCCACAGTCCAGGAAGAACCCCACACTAGAGCAGGTGCATGCCTGGTCGGGGCTGTGACACCGCGGGAAGCCTATGACGGAGCAGGCTCCTGGCAGGACCTGCAGCCTTATGTTGAGGAGCCCACACTGGAGTAGGTTTGCTGGCAGGCCCTGTGATCCTGTGGGAGGTAATTCTGGAGCAGACTGTTCCTGAAGGATTGCACCCCTAGGAGAGGACCCACATGGGAGCAGTTTGTGAAGAACTGTCTCCTGTGGGTAGGACCCCACACTGCAGCAGGGAAACAGCAGGAGGAGAAAGGAGTGACTGATAAAACATTATGAACTAACCATAGTCCCTGTTCTGCATCCCCCTGCATTGTTGGGGGAGAGGAGGTAGGAAAGCTTGGAGTGAATTTGAGCCTGGAAAGAAGTAAAGAGAGGGAGAAAGTGTTTTTAGATTTGATCTTAGTTCTTATTATCACACCCTGTTTAATCAGTAATAAATTAGATTGATCTTATCATATAATCATAGACTTGTGTTGGAAGGGACCCCTGAAACGAACAGGGACACCTTCAACTAGATCAGGTTGGTCAGAATCCTGTTCAACTTTACCTTGGTTGCTTCCAGGAATGGGGCATCTATCACCTCCCTGGGCAATCTGTTCCAGTGTTTCACTGAGTCCTCTCCAAGGCAGGACTATTTTGGCATGACAGTAACTGGTAAGGGCTTTCCCTGTCCTTATCTCAACCCATGAGCTTTACATAGCATTTTTTCCCCTGCCCTGTAAAGAAGGAGGAGTGATAGAATTACTATGTGGGCACCTGGGAGCCAGAAAAGATCAACCCACCACCTAACAAATGTTTCATTACAAGTATGTTTTATTTCTGTGAAATAAACAGTGAGAAGTAAGAGAAGATATGGGGAGCCATGGCCTGAAATGCAGAAGATTGGAGTTTTCTTCTCTCTGGCAAAATCTATCAAATATAAACATTATTCTCTATTTTCCTTTTTTTTTGCCATTTATCAAATCCTTTTCCATCACACTTAAAAAAATAATTATTTTATAGATTCATATATTGCAAAGAATCATTCACACCATGTTGAAACTAAGAGAGACAATACCATTAAAATTTGCACTAGGAAGAGACAATCACATTTTTCCACTGCACTTCACACTGGAATGTGAACTGGACCATAAAGACTGACTCCTAACTCCTGTAGCATGTATCCCAGAATCTTTACTGAAAATTTCAGTATTACAGGTACCACTTGCAAGAGAATTTCCAAGCCCTTGATGTTATTGCATTCAGGACAAGCTTTTCCACTTTCTCTTCATTCATATTTGATAGTCTTAACCATACAAAATAAAGTCTTCCTTGGTTTCAGCAAATGGATTTTGCCCACTAAGGTAACAGATGGGGACATTAGCATACCCAACACATAAAAAGATAATGACTCATGCTTATTGTTTTACATGGCCTTTTGTTTTACATTTCTTCACAAACGCTATATGGACTATCTGACATGCACGTAAGCAATAGAGCTTAGAGGAGATACTTTAATTTTTTTTAATTAAATCCTTCTACAAAATGTTTTGCAGCCCATATGGTGGCCTCCTGCTCTTTTTCATACACTATGGAGAGAGACTTGTGTCTTTATTTTCCTATTTTTCAGGTTTTAAATTAACCCCATATTGTTACTTTTATTTCCTCCATTTTTTCCTGTGAATTTCTTTAAGCATGTGAGAGACAACCGACCTCCTGAGATTGTGGATTCATCCAATCCACCAAGAGCAGAGAAAACAGTCCGTGGTGAACATTCACTTCCTGCTGGTTTGCATCCTGGTTTCAACTGGGAAAGATACTAAATAAGCAAACAGCTGCTTTTTAAGGGGAAAATAAGTACATCACTCTACAATCTGTTTGTGTCATTACATGCTTTTGTACAGTGTCGTAGAATTTAGTGGCATATACACTGTTGGATTGGGGTTTTTTTGCTTTTCCAGTTACTTTAATTAAAACCAAATCACTCCTTTCTTTTATTTCAAATCATCTCGTTGATCTGGTTACATTGTTTGAAGTCTGTTTCATAAGTCTTATTTGTCAGTGTATTTTTGAAGACCGTGAAAAATCGCTTGGCAAAAGCCTGCAGACTCCATTGGATAACAACACTATGTTTCAGAATAAATCTTCTGATGCTTACTTTAATGTATACTGATAGTGATGTACTTAAAATTTTATGTTTCAACTCATAGCTCTAGATGGTACAAATTTGTGACAGGTGTCATGACACATAATTGCCTTTCGCTCGTGTTCTGCATTATGGGCATTAGCTTAGCTTATGCTATTACTTCATAGGTGATACAAGAGCTTCTACATTTCTAATTAACTCCTGGGCTCTGAACTGCAGTCATTACCTAAGCAGCAGAATGGAAATGACTGGTGACAGACAACAGTCATCTCCTGACCAGGTTCTGGTTCTCTGTTGCTCTCCTGTTGTCATGCTCTGCTGGAGCAAGGATATGGGAGCAGTGTCAACAGTGATGGCCTGTTCAAGTTAATTGCAGCTGCTGCAGAACAGGGTAAGGATTGAAGAGTTCAGGGGAGCACTCTGAGTTTCCACTCAGAACATTTTTTTAAATACAGTTTGGGAATATTCCATAAAACAGAGAAGCAAATAGAAGCTGAAAATCTCATTAAGTTTGAAAGATGGAAATGGAAATTGTCTGCAACTCCTGAATTGTTGTGTGGCCAGAATTTCTTACTGCAAACTGGTATGGATGTTTCTATGAGATTGGATGAGCAGCTTCTGCTCCATGACTTTTTGAAAGGAACAGATAAGACAAAGAATTTACGGAAGGGATTAAAAGTTGTTCTCAACTTTCTTCAGAATCTGAAAATGGATAACTTGCTACAGGAAGTGGGAAGAAAAGGAGATCCCTGAAGTTGCCTGTTGATAGAGATATGTTTCACACGCTTAATACTATGGACATATTTTCCAAAAGAGGGTTAAGCTTTAAAAAATTGCTTTACATTTGTACTCAATCTTTACATTGATCTCAGTCTGAAGTTTTGAATGCTCAGCAGGCATGTAGCTCTGAATTTAGTGGTCTGACTTTGAGTGCAAATGTGACATTTTTGTCCTTTATTTTTATCTCAGCTTTTGCTCCATTTGGCTCCAATTTTAACACTTATGTCCTTTCATTTCATTCATTTATGATCAGTTAGAGCTTTCAAGTCCCCAACTTTAATGAAGAACTCTTAACACTTGGTCTATGATATTCATAAACATTTCTTCATCTTGTTCCATTTTTCGCTCTCAGTACACTGCATGAGAATACAAAAATCTACAAGGTAGAAAGAGTCAATAATACCTAGCTGCAAAAGTGACTTTTGTTTGACAATTTTCCTGAAGACTGGAGTGATATATAAATATACAGCAGACAAATGGGATCCACAGGGACCCCTTTAAGATCTTTATGAATATTTGAAGGGGCATCTGGAGCCATGGCTACACAGGGCAATCAATTGCTATGAATTTTTATTTCCCCAAGCACTCAAAGGGAATGGCATGACAGGTATGTATTACCAGCAAGATTCATTTAAAGAAACATGGGGTTTATTTTGATAGGACCAAGGGGGAGGAAAAAGCCTCATTCATAACCAATCTCATTTAAATTGAGGTTGGCAAAGCTGATTACTTAATTATTGGAATTACAGTCAAATTGAATATTTCCTATTATTTTTAGATGCTGTATAGTCTTTTTTGAATTCCAGCACTGCTTCTTTAGAAATTTGAAAAGCAGTCTCAGGAGCCTGAAGAAATGAATAATGAGAAGAAACACCTTTTTTTTTTTTTTTTTTTTTTTAAATAAGAATAGAAAATCAAATTAGAAATTGGAACTTTGAAGGTGTCTTTCCTTTCTTTCTCTATAGAGACTACTTTTCAAAAAACACTGATGAAAAATTCAGACCTTTAAGCTTATTTTGACAGTTATCAAGTATTTTAAAAATGCATATTATGTCAGAAACAATTAGAAATATTATTGTGTCATTGCAAATTCCATTGTCACTGTTATTTATGTATATGTTTTGTGGTATATATATGTAATAAACTAAACCACAAAAATAATTATTCATGCTTGTAGGAAAGCTGTAAGAGGAAACATTATATCTATTTAAACTAAATTAAAGCACAAGATACCTTCTATTTCTTCAGATTTTTTTTAGAAGTCTGGTCAGTTCCCAAATGTTTTTCTTAACAAAGTCCAAATTTAAATGGTGTAGAGCTAACTGTAGTAAGAAAATACAGAAAAGAGTAGATATTCTGCAGAGATACAATACAGTGCACCTGAAATGAAGTGAACAGAAATGAAGACTGTGGTTTGCTTGTGTGGGTACTCAACCAAATGTATAATCACAAATGTGGTGTGTAGGTAGTGTGCTTCTTCAAGATCTTAAATTCGTTCCAGAAATCCAACTATTTAAGCTTCCATGACATGACACTCCCCAGAAATTACTTGTAGAAGACACAATTTGAAGGATTTGAGGCAGAAGGTGTCACAGTTACTTTAAGTTACTCTAAGACACATGCTTCTTAGTTTTGACATTTTTCAGTTAGCTCAAACTTTTAGGAAGACTGTAATCCAAAACAGGTTGCTATTGTGTAAGTTGCAAATAGTATAAAATAGATGGCAAATTCTAAGAAGCCAGTAGGCATGGATTAATACTTGAAATAAAGTATTTGCTTGGTGATTATTCAGTGTCCTCAGGGCATAAACTTTTTTCCGAAAAATCAATCTTAGAGAGAACTGTTTTCTCTTTACAGTATTTCATATCCAGAGGCCGCTGGCCATAAAAGGTATTGAATCCATTATAAGCTTGCAGGATTTCTGAAAATCATGTCACAGCTGAGTTTCTTGCCATTTCCTCAGATCAGTTCTAGAAGTACTGGTTTTGTAAAAGTAATCTTTTTTTTTTTTTTAATGCCTGAAGCTAAAATACAGCTAATATATACACAGATCAGTGATGATTGTTTAAGTGGAGAAGAAGATTTAGTTTGGTTGTTATTAGTTTCTAAATATTGTGTACTTAGGTTTCAGCTCAAGCCATTTTTCATCTACAGATAGTCGTTGAAAGATTGTTGACCTATGTACACACGAAAACCTTGTTCAATACTCAGATATATGGCTGACCCAAAGGTCCTCCTGATTAAAAAACAAATGAACTAAAAAGCCTCAATATCAACTACAGAAACTTTTAAACACCTTTTCTCCTTTCCCTGTTGGTAACACAATCATTTAAACAGGAACTCGGCTACTAACCTTGTTAGTTGAATCACTCTACAGTCTTCTCCTTACTGTAGTTGACAACTGTGTCTCCTTGTTATTTTCAGATGCTTGCTTTCTGATTCCTCTTCTACATTTAGCCTGTTATTAGAAACATGTTTAACCCTCCATTTTCAATTATATTGATATATGTTAATGATTCAAATTGCCATATTGCAGTTACACTGTGTGGGCAGAATTTGCTATCAGGGCTTCAATTAAATGTTATGCTATGGAGCTGAACAAGGAATTTTGTTCATTTCAGTTTATGTAGGGGACAGCTACAGATAACAGTGATTTATGCATATTTTCCTCTGGAGGCTGCGTCTGTATGATTCAGGCCTTAGGACAGTGTTCTCAGTTAAGGACACAGAAGGAGAAGGGTGTTAAGTGGATTAACATAAATAGAACAAGTAAGAAAAGTGCTAAAATGTCAAGCTTTTTGAAAGTTTGAACACTGGACAAAAAGATGGTCATGGTGGTC
This sequence comes from Dasyornis broadbenti, assembly GCA_013397935.1. Taxonomy (NCBI): domain Eukaryota; kingdom Metazoa; phylum Chordata; class Aves; order Passeriformes; family Dasyornithidae; genus Dasyornis; species Dasyornis broadbenti. Next base: position 2,026,026 of record VZRN01006082.1, read on the forward strand.
CCATCACTTCAATTATTCAGTCAGAGCTAACCTACAGGCCCACAGACTAAAAGCAGCCTTATGATTTTTCTGCCATGTAACACCAATGGCAAGGCTGGAGACCCCTTCCAATGCCCTTTCTCTCACTCTTTTTGCTCTAGGCCCTTTGTTCTTTTTTCATGCAAGATGGCACTGATTTGTCAATCTTTTAATATTCTCAGCATTTAGTTAGTTTACTGATCTCTTCATTTCTCTGTCTTTTCTCATAGAAGTTTTCTTAATCCTCTCTTCAAAATGAGAACATGAATAGCATACTGCTGTAGTCTGGAGGATTTACCTAGAAGGTTTTCTGTGATAAAATTGAATCTTTATAAAATTGATATTTGAAAATAGCAGATTTTCTTCTTAATTTAAAATGCCAATAGAATACAAAACAATAAAGGCACTCTAATGACATCTTCACTACCAAAAGTCAAATCCATTAACACTTTACAAATGTGCAATGCCTAAAGAAAACATATGTGAAGTTTTCCTGACTCATACTAAAATCTGTGATTTGCTGTAATTGATTGAGAAACTCAGACAAAAAAAAGCCACAAGGATAAAAGAAACCACAATGATACACGTGAGTGATCAGTCCTCCTTCTAAGTATGATATTCTGGCTAGAGGTAAACACACAGAAAAAGTGTGAGTTGAATTCTCATACCTAAGTGCATGTATACTAACAGAAAAATACTACATGGTCTGGTTCTTATTTAAAAAAAAAAAAATCCATTTTTATAATTATGATGTACCTTCATTTGGTGAAGGCAGTTATCTGAAAGCCACAGTAAAATCCTTGTTGTGGGACTGTAATCACACTGCTTCTTCATTTATGTAAGTAAGACAAAGGATCTCTGCTATACACGTGTGTAATTAAGGACATAGTAAAAAGGATCCACCTGTCTTAACAACAGGCATTCTAGAAGAAGCTAGTTTAGGAGCTGCAACACAGCCAAGAGGCTCAAAGGAAAACTGATAAATTTAAATAGATTTACAATCCAGAAAATACAAGGAAGAATAAATTCAGCTTTATTTTCATGGAGAAGTTCCTCAAAAATGGGAAGGAGTGCAGTGTGCTTACTAATTATACAGGTGGAGGTTGTTTTTGTACACATGGGAGGATAATGTAGCATGCCTTGCCAGCACATAGAGGGGCTTTTCATTCGATTTTCTCTTGCTCATCAGGTGAACGTGTCCTGTCTTTTTGTTAGACTAAACATAAATAAATGTTGTACTGATATGGCTTTGATACTGAGTAGTCCTGACTGGCAGGAAGACAAAGATCCTCGGATCTTTCTGTTTTCAGTCTGCATTTCTTTGCTGCATTTGAGTGTTCCTTAGAGTTTGTCTGGTCTTACAAGGCCTTGAAAATCCCCCTCCTGCAAATCACCACTTTTTTCATACTATGAAGTTTTATGCTCAGGCTTCAAGATTGCTTTCATTGTCCTCTTTTTCTCTAAAATAGTTAATGTGAATCTATGCTGTATGCAATCTGACTGTTAATAGCATCTCTGGAGTACAGAGAAGAAAGAAAGAATTTGTTTTCCCTGCTGAGTTTTCTCTTCTGAATCTTCTGCCTCTGAGTCCATTCTGTTAAAGCTGACAATCTTTTGCTCTGTGCATTCCTCATCATTCCCTCCTGGTTTTTGTCTTAAAAAAGGAGCAGCAGAGAAGAAGTGCTGCATTAGTCAGATGCAAATGTCAGGAAGGATCTGTGCCAAGCTGTGTAAGTGTGAGCTCCAGACAGACAAAGCCTGTAGTTCAGGAGTGCATCTGTGTATATGTGTGCATACATACATATCATGTTTATGCACATAAAAAGATAGGATGGTAGAAATGGAGAACAAGAAACAGGGAAAACCCCTTAGGGATTTGCACACAATAAACACAATGCATCACTAACTTCTTTACTTTACATATCCCAGTAAGAGCAGCCAAATCACTACACTGACACTATATTATAAAAATCAGTGAAAATTTAGATAATCACTACCACAAGCTATGTTTTTGGGGATCTTTTTTTTTTTTTTTTTTTATAATCCACAAAACAATGTTATTTTTGGTGTATTAGTTAACATTTTAATTGTATGAGTTATTGTTTATTCATAATTAGTCTCCAATAAGTGATTTATTCTAAGAGGAAATAATTAGCTCTGCTACAAACCATTAATTTCCATGGACAAAAGCTGACAATCTACAGAAATAATTTACAAATCTAATGCAAGCTTTGGATTTGTTTTTTCTGCCCCCCTGACCTGTTTCTGTCTTATTTACAAGCATTTTGCAGGAATTAATAAATAAGCAATAGCTGAAATATTTCATATTAATTAGCATAAGGTGGCATTTTTATAGAGAAATTTTTATAGAGAATATTTAGTGAAACGTTCTGATGTGGAGGATTAACACTGAAACAAAGACGTGAATAAATACAAGGTAATTGAAACCAAATTCACTAACCACACATAAGATCACACTTTTAGATAAAGGTTTATCTGTGCATTTAATATGAGATAGTATAACCCTGCTGTGTGGACTGTGATAAATTGCTTAGTGTGTGTCTGCTGGGATGTAAGACAACAAGATATTATTCTTGAACCCCAGAACTGTCAAAACCGATTATTTCCACAGAAGCTTGACAGCTTTGGGAGTGACAAAAGGAAACCTCTGTAGGGAAGAGGGGAGGAAGGAGACTGGGGGAACATTCTGCAGGTGTTTTTCATTGAATCATAGTATCGGTAAAGTCAGAAAAGAACATTTGAGATTATCAAGTCCAACTGTTAACCCAGCACTGTCAAGTCTATCACTAAACTGTGTCCCTGAATGTCGTACCTACATGTCTTTTGAATACCTCCAGGGATGTTGATTCAACCACTTTCCTGGACAGCCTGTTCCAATATCTGGCTACCTTTTAGGTGTAAACATTTTTCCTAAAACCTCCCCAATGCAACTTGAAGGATGCAACTAGAAGCAATTTCCTCTTATCATATTGCCTGTTATTTGGGAGAAGAGACAAACCCCCACCTCACTCCAAACTCCTTTAGGTAATTGTAGAAGTGATAAGGTCCCCTCTGAGCCTCCTTTCCTCCAAGTTAAACAACACCCACTTCCTCAGCTTCTCCTCATCAGACTTGTGCTCCAGACCCCTCACCAGCTCCATTGCCCTCTTCTGGATATGCTCCAACACCTCAATATCTTTCTTGTAGTGAGGGTCACAAAACTGAACATAGGATTTGAGGAGTGGCCTCACCAGTGCTGAGTACAGGGGGAAAATCACTGCTCTGGTCCTACTGGCCACACTATTGCTGAAAGAAGCTGGGATCCCACTGGTCTTCTTGGCCACCTGGACACATTGCTGACTCAGGTTCAGCCCTGCAAACCAGCATCCCCAGGTCCTGTTCTGCAGGACAGCTTTCCAGCCACTCTGCCCCAGCCTGTAGCACTGCATGGAGTTGTTATGACACAAGAACCAAGCCCTTTGCCTTGTTGAAACACATGCAATTGGTGTCAGCCCATTGATCCAGCCTGTCCAGATCCGTTGCTAACTTACTGAGGGTAGCCTTGAACCCCTGGTCCAAATCATTGATAAAGGTATTAACCAGGGCTGATTCCAACAGTGAGACCTGAGTATAGAACTTATATGACTGTTGTCAGAAGTGGAGAAGCCTTCATTCCTGTGTGACAATTCACAGGCAGTTCTGTGGTTTCTAACACATCAAAAACCCTTGCTGCCACGTGAACCTTCATTCCCTAATTCCATTGAGACATAATCCTATTGAAAAGAAGGCAGAGCCTGTATAATAATAGTGGTTTCATTTGTTCTGGGTTTTTTTTTTTTTGCTCACAAAAAAACAAATTTAGAAAAAATGGTATTGTCTACAGAAAGGTGTGGCTTTTACTATTAACATCCATACTGTATCTGCAAAAGTGAAGAAAGTTGTAGTTATTTCATAGCATAACTGATAGAAGAAGCCTTTACATATAGCCCTCCTGTGGTCTCAATAGATATGTCACTGCCTGGGCACCATTTCTGTGAGTCCCTGTGGCAGAGCTTGTCTTACAGTGGCTTATGTGGCTCATGTGGAAACAAAGTGAGCTGCTTCGCTTTTGGATGTTGAATGTCAAGGAGGCTTTTCAGGAGCCTTCTGCCCAAATTGGCAAAAGGGTGCTGTGGGGTGCCGGGAAAATTGAGAGAGCAGTTGGAGGGGATGGAGGGGGTGGATGGTGGTGGCAGTCCAGTCTCAGACCCAGTGGCTACAGCAAAGTTCGACTTTGCAGGGCTCTGACATTGTTGCTGTGTCACGTATGGTAAGAAATATATGAAATTTATGGCAAGACCATGTTTAACATAATATTGGAAGGTGTGTGCTTGTTATGACCCACCCCTGAAGACAAGGGTAACCCAGGCTCTTGTTAATAGATCCCTTGGGGCAGTCTAGAGTGAAACAGCATAGAATGATCAGTGTTTATAAATACATATATACATACATATATATATATATATGTGAGTAGGGTTTATTTTAGAACAATTTGGTTGCCATGGAAAGGAGGTATGAGGTCTTTTTTGGGTTTTATTTTCAGGCCCATGTGTGAACGTCCCAGTGTCCCAGGTGAATGTGACCTTCCCAGGGGGTGGGGTGTAAGGAAGGAAAATTGGCATGATTAAAAGCACTTTCCTGTCTCCACAGCATCTGCTTCTTGTCTGCCTCAAAGCTTTGCTTATGTCACCCTCTCGGTCTTATGTGCACCAGAGGTTTTGCCACCACACACCCAAAATCTCACCACCTCCCCCTCAGAGCAAGCTTGAAATTTCTGTTTTTTCAAATATCTAACTCTCCTGGAAAGTCAATGCCAACATTTTAACTTGTGCTTTTCTGTCCTGATTCATTGTGTTTATGTCAAGAAAGCTAGCTTCACTACTGCTCTTTGCTTCTTGTTAGATTTTAGTTGGCTGTTGTAGTTGTCAGGAAAATGAAAGGTCACTGGGGACATTCTGTTCTGTGTACTCAAAAAATACACAGAAATTTCAGTTCACTGTTAAGTGAAACCCAATAGAGGGTTTAACAGAGCAGCAAGCAGCAAAAAGACCTTCAAGAAGCACATCAAAAGGCTGGGAAAGGGCTGTTAATTAAGGCATTATCAATGGTACAGAAATAAGACTGTATGAGCATGAACAGTAGCAACATTCTCTGAAGCTAAGTGAAGTTGAGTAAAAGGGAAGTGGGGCACCTGCCTGTCCCAGGTGTATTGTCACATTAGAAGATGAGAAGTATCCAAGTCTGTATTTAGTCCTGAGAAACATGAGGGCTTGGTGAAAATTTTGGCCAAAATTTTTAGCTTTTCAGAAGTAACTTACTACCAATTAATTACTTTATTCTCTTGTTGCAGCTACCTGCCATTGCATAAAAATGGTCTAATAAAAATTTTTGTTGTCAATTAATTAAAATGTTGAGACAAATCAAACTTCCTCAAGATATTTGAATGATTTACAATTGCTAGACATCAGAGAAAAGACTTCTCCTCTCTAATAGAGCTAAATAAAGATTTCTTTTATTTTTGATGTGCAAGAATTGCAGCAAAATTGAGCTATATCATTCTCTTTCCTCTAGGGCTTCCTAGCAGATAGAACAACCCAAACACTGTTGTAAAGTAATATTAAGAATAAATGAGATAAAATGAATAAACCCAACATGACTTAGAGGAAAACCTGTGAGAGAAAAGTAAAGATGCAGTGGAAATGCTATGACTATGAATTGGCGAAGGGGGTCCCAGGTAACATTTCCTGCACTGCATCACTGCTCTGGTCCAGGGAAGGCTGTCTGTACAAGAAGAGAAGTAGAGCCTGAGCAGAAATACAACCAATAAAGGAGAAGAGATGCATGAAGAATACAACCACAGCAATATATCAGGAAACATATTGAATGTTGGTGTTTCATTTCAGGATATGTGGATTAATTTAAACTTTGAGGAGGAAAGACATATACTATTTTTAAGCATTTGTATGTTAGTGTTTTCCATGGAGGAACCAATATAACACCTTTTCTTCCCCTGTTCCTTTAATACTGAGTTGTCCAGGCTGTTTATGTGTCTTTAGCTTTGGATAGAGATACTGTGCCTGAAGACATCTTTGCTCTTGCCTCCTACAATATTCATAATTTTACTAGCTACTTTAAAATATTTAATTTTTTTTTATTTCCCTGCAACAATAAGACATTTATGAGGAAGATGCACTGTTCTGCATTTTAGAGTTCAAGCAATAAGGAATCCATTAGATACCTGAATACGTTCCTTATTGCAAAAACAAAACTCAGCAAAAACTGATGCTCTGTTTCCTAGCTTTGATGGGATCAGGTTTAATGAATGTCTAGCTTTAGTTTTTCATCCACTTGTAAAATTATGCTTGTTTGGTGCTTACACAAGATGACTTAGGCTCTTGCAAGTGTAGACAATCACTAAATACACTCATATTCCCTTCACTTGGCAGGAAGTCTAGCTTTCTGTTTACTCTTCCAGTATTATATGCAATTTTTCCAACTTTTTTTTAAACATCTCTTCAACTGAGTAGCTAGGAAACAGAAAAATATAATTTGACATTACACTGTTGTTTCAGGAGTTTTTTTTTTTTGTTTTTTTCTGGAGGAAATTTTTTACTAAGTACTGATAAATCAAACAAAGAATTTCAAAGATTTCTTAACTAATGTTTGTAACCAATATGTGTAATGTATACGTACAGTTATTTAATGAATTCTGAGGACTAAGAGTACTTTAATTAGTATTATGGTTAAAACATATGTAAAGATATATGTGCCGCAGGCTAATTTTGATGCAGGAAATATTTATGATGATTAAAACATGATTTTCTATGGATCTCATCTTTATTTGTGGTGTACTTTACAGTGAATGGAGCAAACTACTCTGCACTTTTTTTTTTGTTGTTGTGACTTTTTTACATCACAGTAATTACCGATCTACTTATTTTTCAGATTGCAAAAAGCACAGCTGATTGAAACAGTCGTAACATTTTGCAAAATATTTCCACCTCATCATATTTCTCTACTTCCAAATGTCCTGTTTTAATAGTACATTATAGAAATTTAACCAGGAAATTTTGGTACTTCTTGAGATGTAAAGTCCACTAACCCATAGAATCAAATGCAGGGATAAAAGAACAACTATCATTCCTATGAAATTTGTGTCAGCTAACGTGTAATTGAACAAAATGAAAAACATCACCAATACTGAGTGATTGAATGCTTTCTCTAAAATTCAATTAATTTCACTTTTCATTTGAAAATTGGAATATAATTTAGTTAAAACTATCCTGCTTGGAAAAAAAAAAAAAAAGAGCACAGAAATCTCTCAAGCACCTTAATTTATGCTATAATGATACACTGGTTCAAGATGGCTGCTTTTATTGCAGCTTTCTATTTTATTGTTTGAATCCCTCATTGCACTGGAATGGATTGCAACATAAATCCTATGAAGGTTGGCAGCAAACAGAAATCTGGAGTGCCAGACTTAGAGTTGTGTGTATGGATCACACACTTCAGATTCATTTTGGCTTTAAGAATTAGCAATGCTAAGAATGATATTATAGTCCTTAAAAGTTCAGGACAGGGGAACATAAGAGAACTGTTAGCAAAGTTTCTAGGTCCTTTAAACTTTAGAAAGGTGAGGGCTGTTTAGAACCAGATTTGACTTCTAGATTTTTGGAGAGATGCCAAAACTCAGGCTCAGATGTAAAGGAGTCTTTGACCATGGTCTGAAGGTTCTCTCAGCTTTCTTATCTTTCTCTCATTCACTTGTTCTTTCAGCTTTCCACCCTTTGGCTCTCCTGCTTTTTTCTACTCAGACTTACTTGTTGTAAGCATTCCTGTATTCAAGTGGAAGAGTGTGGCTACAAAAAATACACACATTTTGCCAAAATTTTCAAAGTGTGGAGGGGAATGATCTCTGCTGCACCATCAGTGATGACACACAAAGATATGAGATGGCTACAAGAAATTAAGTTAATGAAGACTTAAGGAGCAAAACGTAATGTCTTATATTTTGCATAAAATAAATGTTGCAAAAATAACCTGGTATCTTTATGTAGGAATTCACATACCTTGATGATGAAACACTGATGATAACAAACTGCTTTTACACAGGTTTCTGCTAATATTAGTACTGCATAACAATCTTGTTTTGGAAAACTGAGTCATACAGTACCTCAGAGTCACATAGATGTTAATGTACTAAAAATTGTTAAAAATATTTTTTTGAATGTATTCTGGAAAAGATACACCATCTAAAACACATCCATCTGAATTGCACAAGGAGTTAATTTAGGAATACTTCAGATGATAAATGTTTTTAAAATCTGAGAGTTTTCATTTTTGAATCACCTGTTATGCTGTAGAAGTTTTTATTTTAAAATCTATCTTTTGAAGATTTAGAGGTTTTATCTTCAGAAAACATTTTGATGTCTGATCATCATCCAGCTTCTGAAACAAACGTAGCATTTGCTTGATGCCATTGAATAATGGCTTCCTTTGAGCTTCTCAGTGACAATATTTTTAATGATTTTGCTCCTGCTTTCTGTCCTCCATGGAAAATTTCAAAAGTGGGCTATCTTCTCTATAAAAGTTTCAAAACTTTGAAGAGAAAGGTAATTTGAAGGTTGACTTAATAAAAACTATGAAAGCGCCTGCCAAAGTGTCCAAGATCAAGGAAACAGCTGCAACTTCAAAAGTGAAGCTTAAAAGCTTCAATATACATGAAGAGGAAAAAGGTTCACTTAATCTGTCATAAAGCATCTTTTGTAGTAGCAAGCAATAAGAAGAACAAGACTGAGAACTAAGCGTTACCACAGAGCATTAAACTCATACTTTTGAGTCACTGGAAGTTCTGCAATCGAACTGAAAAAAACTTTGGGCAGTCACACTGTCCAATAGAGGGAGGTTAAAACAAGCAACAAACCAAAACACAGGCAATCATCAAAGGAAAAACAAACAAATTTTGTCAAAGACAAATTGTATTTTTGGCTAGCTTTTTATTCTTATCCATGAAAAAATGTATCATCTATCCTTTTCATGAAGTAAGTTAATAAAGTTCAATGTGAAAAAAAGACAATAAATTTGACTTGATTCTCTGAACATCCAACCAGACTGACTATCCACTGTACTTGGTTATAAAAATACTACTTAAAAATTGACCAGGGGTAAGAAGAAATTATAAATATTAAAAAGAAAATGGAGAAAGAGAATTTGAAAAGGCAGCATAAGACTGGCCTGCCTGGAATAGCTCCCAACAAAGTTGTAATGTTTGAAGTCTTTTCTAAAAAAGCTATAAAAAAGTGCTACTATTAAATATGTTAGTGAACATTTGATCACCTAGTGAATTTGTTAAATGTCATCTGTGGTTTCAGTTATTTCCCATATTATGAGTAAAATTCAGCTAGTAATTCAAGTAGAACAACATTTGAAGCAAAGCCCAGCCTGTTTTTCATATGTAACTGGTTGTTTTGCAAATACAACAAAATTGTCTTTCTCTTCCTGTGATGTAAGGACATAACACCTGCAATGAACATCTCAGTCTACAGAGAATATTCTGCTGAATGTTATTGTATTTATTGCTGCCATTATATCTCATTGTTTTTTTTTAAAATAAGTAATGAAGATAATCTCATTTTATAAAATTAACCTATTTTCTACTTGGACTAAAGTTTTCTCATTAAACTCCTATTCTCTAAATGTTTTTTTTCTGTAGCCTTCTAGCAAATTTACTTTCTTTTTTTGGTAGAGCCCTTCACATATACTGTGAGATTTAATGTATTAGTAATTCATGTAATGAGGCTGTGATTGAATACCAAAATCTGAAGCCAAATGGTAAATTGAGTTCTTTGTAACTGGCCTAAGACAAGTGGGTGAATGCTTTATGTATTAATGCAGGTACAAGTTCTTGCTTTGCAGAGCTATTTATGGGCATTTTTTCTACTCCTAGCAGGGGTACAGATACCCATAAAGCCACCAATTAGTGCACCAGCAAGACCTTGGTGACTTTGCAAAACTAATTTGGTAAGGAGCTACGTGCTCAGAGTTCCCAAGAAAGAGTCGTCTTATAAACCGGTAAATGTACAGCTTAAGTGTAGCCAGGAAAAGACAAATCCACAAGTAATTAAAAAATTCAAACAGCATTTTTGTAGTACCAAATGAGGAGATAATATATTCTGAAGATGTCTTGCAGTTTTATTGAGTATTTTTGGTTAATGACTTGACAATGGAATAGGGTGGAATGGGGTGTAGCCTCGTAAAATTAGCTGATGATTCTCTTGTGGGATGAGCTGCACTTGCTTTGAAGGTCAGTGTCAGAACATAGTAGAAGAAAACAAGTTTCTTAGTTATATACCTAATGCCCTGATTCATATAAGTATCCTACTCCAGATGGTTTCCTGTTCTTGAGTGAGAGAAAAGACAAATTCCTGTTATTTCTTTAATTTTTCTTACCATAATGGTAAGCAAAATGTTCTCCAGCTCTCAAGAGTGTAGAAATATTTGTAATTCAGAATATGTCACATACTGCATGAGTTAGCTTTTAGAGACCTACAGTATTTAATGGAATTACAAAATGTTATTAATGATCACTTTAGATACATATTTGGATTTCTCTTTCATCCTTAATAACAAAGGTTATAATATTCAGCTTAGTAAATCTATACCTGCTGACTTCTTTTTCTTCCTCTTCACTTTAACTATGTTACCATAATGAATTGTTTTCTTTTTAATATTGTAAATTTGACTACAGTGAAGCAAATGCTACATCATAGTCACACCTTCAAGAAAACCTCCCTTAAAAATTAATGGGAGACAATGTTTCAGAGTAGGGAACCCAATCTGATATTTTAGGAAACCTTTTGGTATAAATCATTTGAATGTATATTCATGCACATCATTGTGGCAAACTGAGGAAAGGGTGTAATCTGAAATAATTTTCTATAGTCCATAAATTTTAATAGTGTTGAAACCAAGTGCCATAGAGAAGATGAAGAATCTAAGCAAAAGATGCAAGAAAAAGAGTAGTTAGAATGCACGTATTAGGGAGACAGATAAATGAGGGGAAATTGATCACAGAGAATTACTATCCACATAAAATAAAAAGTGATTGGAACACTCTGCTCCATTTATCACACACTAAACCTGTAGGCAGGATTTTGCTGAAAATCTTGTACTTATTCTCTGATGAGAGGGTTTAAATTTCAATTCTCAGGTCAATAGTTTTGCAGCATTAAATTTGCCTTCAGCTAAATTAAACAAGTTGTATTTTCAATTTTATTTAGAAGGTAAGGATGAAAAGTCTATAGATACAAATGGCAGGAATATATCTAGAGGCTCTGAGGGCCAATTCAAATAGGTTAGCCCCAAAGTGGACTTTTTATTACATTACTCCCACGAGAATGTGCAGTAAAAGTCTCTTCTCTAGTATATGTCAGGAAAGTGAACTGCACATAATTTCACTTTTTGCCTGTGAAGAAGACTAATGAATAATACCATCAGTCCACAAAGAAGGCAGATACCTGAAAGAGACAAGGGCCAGCAAAAAAATGGTTTTGATCTCCTTGGAAAGTATTCATGTTATTAAAGTGCTTGTTAAGAACAGTTGAATGATCTAGTGAAGCATTGAGACAAGCTCTGAATGGACTGGGCCAAAGTGAAGAAGCAAGCAAAGAAATTTTGAAGCAAGCAAAGAAATTTTTAAGCTGAAGCTTAAATATAGAGAATATTGAGAGCAATCTACCATAACAGACTCTTCTCACACTGTGATGGTCAGAGATGCACATAAGAGAAAGTTCTCTAATCAGGATTTGCAGTCACTGTCAAGTTTTCACTTTTTCGAGGTGCCTTTAGCCTTTGAGGGTGTACACCCCAAAGCATGGGACCAGGTGTGATACTTTCTGATATAACATCCAGAGCTTCCCTTATGGACATTGACATTATGGACTTAGTCTTAAAATCCCCGTGATCTGTATATTTTTGAGAAAGTCATCAAAATTCTAAGCCTCTTGTTCAGCTGATTCCTGTTTATATATGAGTAACCACTTCGATAATGAGAATCAGCCATTCAAATCCATCAAAACTGCATTTTTTTTCAGGATACTGAGCAACAAACCTAGGTATTTACATTACTTTCCCTACACAAAGGCCTATTAGTTGTTATTCTGATGCTTGATCATGATGACAGGGTTAGACTGTCCCAACAAAGATGTTTGGTTAATTGGACAGTTTAACCAATACTCAAATGGTATCCAAGTACTCTTATTTCAACCAATTGTACTTAAAATATGAATTTTAGCAATAAAATTATTTAGGAAATTACGAAATAGTTAAGAATTTTTGGTTTTCTGAATGCAGACAAGCTAATACTATAAAGGGCTCTTTTCTTGGGCTATTTTATTATTTTTATTATTATTTTTTTTCGTTTTTCAGCATTAAGTAGTGAAATGCTACTGTCTTTCATTATACATGGGGTGTTTCATGACAGGGTTAGTGCAGTATATACTGCTTTTGAGTAGACTAGAGGATGGTCCAGCAAAGATGTCTAGATGGCTGTTAAGATGAAAGAAAGATTAGCGTCTAAGGTGCTGCTCCTGGTCCTTAAAACTCTGAAATATGTACGTAACATTTCAGGTATTTTTTAACTCGCTATAATTTATTCAGTAGTTTTCAGAGCAAGCTGTGGAAATGAGAAAATGGTCAGGTGGTGCAACTGCTTAAACCCTATGTTGTCCAGAATAACACAAGCTCTTCAAGGGTTGTTTGCTGCTCTTTAGTTTAGGAGGAGAGTGGCAAAAACTGCAAGAGTAGCAGGCACAAGTAAAATGTTGTTGTTTGAGTGCTTCATAATAACAATTTCCATGAAACAGCCTTAACATAAGTCCCTAATGAGTTTCAGAAGCTTAATAGTTACTCTAAATTATCTGCAAATACATAAATGGTGCTGAAGTTACTACATTTTAAATCTGGATCACGAAGTCTCTTTGCAACAGTTTAGGTTTTTTTTTTCTAAATTTGGCACATCAGGGATTTGATTTGTTTTTGTTGTTGTTGTTGTTGTTGTCCTTCAGGAGTGGGAACCTGCCTACAGAGGCTAGATTATTACCTTGACTCAAGAAATCAATTAAAAACTTTTTCTACTTGCCAATAGGTCTACAGTACACGATAGATTTAGAAAAAGGTCTCGGATTTTTATTTCCCTATTTCTAAACATAATTATAAACATTCTAACTATTCATGAGATCTTCCTGTCTTCAGGGGTCATGATTTATTCCATTCAGTATTTCTGAAACTATTTCCTTCCTGAAATATCAGAGTGAACAAAGAAAAAACATGCTGCAGACCTAAGTATTGCTAAATGGCTGTATGAGGAATGGGGTGGAAAGTGGAAAAAAAAAATTCAGTTTTGCCCACATGTACATGCTTTAATTTGATGTCTACTAAATTTTGCAGTATGCAAAGCACAAGAAAAGTTTTACTTAATTTGTTAATGATAATTCACCTATCAGTACACAAGTTTTTAGTGCTGCTTTGCAACAACAGCTTTATAATGTGTAGGCCTTAGCATCGGGAACATGACAATCTTGACAAGTGGGCCTATGGAAACCTCAACAAGGCCAAGTTCAAGGTCTACATCTGGATTGATGCAAACTCAAGAACAAATACAGGCTGGGCAGAGAATGGATCGAGAGGAGCCCTGAGGAGAAAGACTTGGAGGTGCTGGTTGATGAGAAGCTCAACATGACCCAGTCAGTTGTGTCCTGGGCTGCACGCAAAGCATCGTGGCCAGCAGGGGAAGGGAGGGGATTCTGCCCCTGTGCTCTGCTCAGGTGAGACCCCACCTGGAGTGCTGCATCCAGCTCTGGGGTCCCCAGCACAGGAAGGACATTGACCTGCTGGAGCAAGGCCAGAAGAGGCCACCAAGATGATCAGAGGGATGGAGCACCTCTGCTATGAAGACAGGCTGAGAGAGCTGGGGTTGCTCAGCCTGGGGAGGAGAAGGCTTGCGGAACGCTTTACAGCAGCCTTCCAGTAGCTGAAGAGGGCTTACAAGAAAGCTGGAGAAGGACCTTTTACAAGGCCGTGAAGTAACAGGGCAAGGGGAAAGGCTTTAAGCTGAAAGAGAATAGGTTTATATGAGATACCAGGAACAAATTATTTACTGTGACCATGATGAGGCACTGGAACAGGTTGCCCAGACAAGTTGTGGATGTCCCATCCCTGGAGGTGTTCAAGGCCAGGCTGGATGGGGTTTTGAGCAACTTGGTCTAATAGAAGGTGTCTCTTGTCCATGACAGGGGGATTGGAATGAGACAATTTTTAAGGTTCCTTTCCAACTCAAACCATTCTGTAATTCTATAAATCTATGACAACTTTTGACGTTCCAGGGACTGTATCAGACATGGGAGGTAGTTTTCATTTGCTGCTGATATCAGTTCATTTTCTACTCCCTTGGCTTGAAATTGCTCCTCAACAAGCAATAATTTGATGGTATTTACTCTAATTGACACTGATTGTATAAAAGTAACACTGTAATTTTCTATCCAGAAATTTTCATTTTTATTTTAAATACCCTGATATTAATTCTGTGGAGAGTTTAAGAAGTCCCGTGTTTTTTAAGTGTAAAGAAGTTCAGAGGTAATACACCAGGCCAGGAAAAGCACTGTGAGGGGATATAATCTTCTAAAAAAAATCAAGAAAAGATGTTTAGATAATATTAAATAACATAAGGAAAATAAGGATCATCCAGGAGAAGCCCACTGGCACATTGGAGAGGAGGTAAAAGTACATCAATATATTGTCTTATTTAGAGCAAGGGAAAGAGTGAACCATAAAGAAATTCTTTACCTATTCTGGCATCTTCAGAGTTCTGAATTCTCATTTTTGTCATCCATTTATTCATTCACTATAAATTCTTCTTCCTGTGCATAATGCAATGTGAATCCTTTGGATTTAGTGATTCTGTATTTACCTACACCCAAATTACCTATAAAAGATAATGGGGCAAAAACCAGATTTATATATATGTTTTAGCTACAGTACTTTTAAACTCAGAGATTGCTCATAAGAGAAAAACTAGACATGCAAATAATGTGGCCAAAAATAATTAAATCGCACTGTTAGGTTTTTTTTTGTTGTTTGGTTGTGTTTCTTTTTTTGTTTTTTTGTTTTTTTGTTTTTTTTAATCTAATGCTGTATTTAAAAAGATGAAAAGGCTCCTACCTTTACGGAGGAAAACCTTTTATCTGTAGCTTGGTTCGAGCTGTTTAAATTTTTATCCAGTAGATGTTTCCACTGGCTTATTTAGCTTTTCTTTTATTTGCAATAAGCACACCTTTATATAACTTTATGAAAAAAGACCTAATCTGTAAGTTGTCGCTTCCTATGGTTGATTTGCTTCCTGCAGATATCTCTACTTTGTATCAGCTTTTGAATAGCTCTTATATTAAATTACAGATAAATTCCGCATAACAAGCAATTTACACTTCTCAATAGTATGCTTGTCTCATGTCTTATTAACAATTGTGAGGATAAGTGAGACATTTCAACTGAAATGTTCTCTTTTGTCCTAAGTTACTTGAACTGAGCAGTATTTACTGGTAGATGAGAATTTGTATGGATTATTTTGGACTGAGTAAAGTGATGCCATAAAGTACAATATGGTATTGTACTTTATGGAATTTCACTTGGGAAGTTTGTTGACATTCATTTGAACCCAAGATTTATGATAACATTGCAGTCTTTTAATGAATATGGGTTTTATTTTATTTTATTTTTCCTGTTTTCATATCTAGACAGCTCTTGAACTACTAAGCTATATGTGACTTATGAAGAGATTGGAAACTTAGTAAATAAAATAATGAGAAGATTTCAATGTTATTGAAAGAAGAGATCTTACAAGTGTCTTACTGGCAAGTCTTTTCATCTGTCAATATTTCTGTTTCTTTAGGCATGTGGTTTTTTTAAAACACTAACTAAGTTTCTTTTGGGGAAAAAAATAAACAACAACAACTAAAAAAAAAAAAAATCAAAGAACCTTGGGAATCTAAAAGTAAAACTACAGTCTTAAAAAATGTTTGAAGAAAAACAGAAAATAATTTAATATGATTCAAGCAACAACCTTCTTTTCCTTACATCAAAGAAAAGACTTTGATGGAGGGAGATCTAAATCAGAAATCCATATAATGTTTCTGATCTATTAAATAATGTGGTAGTTGTGTTATCATTATTTCATTTATATTGCGTACTCCATTTTTTCTAAGGATCTTTCAGAGTAGTTAGCATTCTTCTCATGAGACAGAACATTAACCAGAGAGGCAAAGATTCATGGGAAGAGCATTTGTACCTTGGCCACTCTTGGGTGTTCAGAACACTAGACTCATTATGCATAGAAGACGTCATAAATGCTTGTAACAGTGTGGCAGACAGACCCACACTTTTTTTGGGTTCTTGAGCATCAATCAATTCCATTAGTGTAACCTATTGCTTCAGTCCTTGGCAGGGCCAACTTGGGAAGAGCTCGTGTTGTTGAATGTAGAAACTCCTGTACAATGGACCCTGGCTTCTAATGTCTCATTGTGAACGATGAGTTGTGCATGCATTTCACCTATCACATCTCCCATCACTCCTAAAAATCCTTTACACAGTAGGTCTCTCAGAACCCAGAGTGACTCTTCTGAGCAATAAACTGCCCCTTAACAGAGTCGTAAGTATTTTCAGTGCAAAAATATGCAATACGTCAAAAGTAAGAGTTTGGGGACAGTCATTAGTAAGCAGAATTTAATAAGAAATTAAATCAAGAGCTGTGTTAATTATGTTACTCATTTGCATATATAATCCTCCTTCATTCTCAGTGTACTGCAGCTCAAGGGTGTTTGTCCTCCTCCAGTGACATACAGAGCAAGGGCTTATTGACTTACTCCAGTCAAAGACCAGTCAAACTCATCACTTAACACTGTCATGTATTCCAGTTATGGCACATTTTGCAAACAAAGGAAATGAATGACTTGGAAAATGTTGAATAGATGTAAAAAATATTATGGTTTAAGGGAAGAGTTAGATTTTTTATTTTAGTCCATTTATTTGTAAACATCAATTCTTGAAACATCACACAGGTTTACTGGTGAAATACAGTTCGAGACGCTATTCTGATGGCTTTGCCAGGCAAACCAATGCCTCAAGACTCTTAGTCTTGTATTCAACAAGACTTAAAGATCCTAAATAATATTTATGAGTTTCTGTAAGCTTTGTTGCCAATGATTTACTGGAGGTTGGATTTACTCACAAAATCTTTGGAATGTATGTTGATATACGGTATTATCTAACTCCAGGAGGAGGTGAGAGTCCTCATCTAGGAAAAAGGAAATTTAACTATCATTCCATCTTCTGTTGAAGAACAGTTAAACTATATCTTCAAAATTCTTTTACTGATCTGTAGAATCATTCTAGCTATTTCAATGACTATGGATATATTTCGTATGCAAAGGATTTTTTTAAAAAAAAACAGAAAGCTCTGTCTGCGAAGCTCTGTTGAGTGTATTTATTATGCTCAAAGAATATATTTTCTCTTGCATGTGTGATAGGAACAGCCTAGAACAAATTACATTGATCATGGGTTTTTTTTTCATTTTCAATCGGCACATTAGTCTACGTCCTGTAGAATGGGTAGAGGAGATGTTTGTCTCATCATCCTTGACTTCAATTCTCTCTTTGGCATAGTCTTAGGTGATTATCTTAACTATGGTTGAAAACAATTTATTGCTAAGAGGAGAACTGGTATGTTATTGGATGAAGGAGAGGTTGCTTCTACAAAAATCTGTGTGTGTTTTTCACTCCTCACAGAAGCTCCAAGTATATTGTACTTGCTTAGATTTTTCATGTCATATGAAACGTTTCTTTCTGACAAAAATCAGTAAAGGAAGAAATATTTCCACCAGGATAAGCTACATAATTTGATTTAGATCATCATTCTGTGGTTGTATGGAGGATTTTCTTGGTTGTTTTGAGTACGTGCCCTTTGGTTTAGTGTGGTTTCAGAAGGTAGATTGAAATAATCTGAATTCTGTCTATTTGGTATTCTTCTCACATAAGACTACAGAGAGGAAGTTTTAGTGCCCAGGAATACATCTCCAAAAGACTTTTTGGAGGCTTGTTAGAAAATTCACGTAAACTAGACATAGCTCTAAGGAGATGGATTGGTGGGCAGAGTGAAGGTTAGGAGACATACATGACGAACACAATTTGTCTCATGGCTGCCCTTATCACAGATGCATACAACAAAATGTATTCACTGAGCATAATAAAACGCAGTCACCTTTGCAGAATTCCTTATGCAACAGCTGTTTAATTGTGCACAACAACATAGCAGTAATACACAACCACTTTAGTGGCAAAATATTCCCTTCACTATTAGAAAATTATGCAGAGAGTTAATAATAAGGGGCACAATGCTATTAGGAATATTTTATTAGAGTGCATGGAGTACAGAGCATCCAACTGAATATATACTATGGGACAGATAATCACCATAATGGCCAGGACATCAATTTGTCTGAAAGAGCAGCCCTGAATGTGGTTTTCTCAGGTAGTGTGAAGAACTCTTAAAAAGGGTGGAATTCAGACCACAAACACCCACACATTAAAAAAATGGGCAAAATGTTACATTGTGGAAATGCAGACCTTTCCCATAGTTTTGTATGCATGTAATTAGAAAAAACATTTTTAAACATGCACTTTTATATGACATTTTAGTTATATAAACAGGAGAAGCTCAGAGTCCCAGTGTAAAGCAGCTAAAAAAGATCAAAGTGTTTGAGGTTATGCAACAGTGAGGTTTGCGAAATTAAGTAGCAGTTTGAACTTTGACAGCTTAATTTTTCAAATCAGCCTAAACTTCAAAGGATTTACCTTCTTTTAGAAACATATTTGAGGGGAAAAAAAAAAAAAAGCACATTCTGACATCTACTTATTGTCCCCATATTGGAAATTCTTTCCTTTGACATGCCTTGTCTCTGAGGCTTGGATTTATAAGCAACTAGACACTGCTACACAGCAATTTTAAAACCCATAAAACTTCCTTTGAGGGGAAACGAATACGTTAACCTAAGGTTTGTGCTTTCAAATGGACTTTCATCCTCAGCTGTTTCTTTTCATTATTTGAGGGTTAGTGCTTGACCTTGCTTTTCTGGAATGTGAATCAGGACTAAAATGATACAAATTGTTCGGGAGGCAATTGTCCAATTCATCATTAAAAACACAATTATAAAATAAAACTGCTGTCTTAGAGCGTCAAATAAGTAGGTGTTATCAATGTTAAAAGTCAATAAGGATGGAAGTGGCTTTGCATTTGTATGACTCTAACAAACCAGGCTTCTGGAAAAAAAAGTATTCTCAAATAATTCCAGAGAGAATTCTGTAAGAACAAAACCTTGAGGGCAAAAAGTTACTTTTGTCAGATGTTAAATAAAGGCTTTAAAGCAGGCAGAAGGCACTTGATAAAACTGAAATTTGAGCTATTATTTACATTTATTTACAAAATGTAAACCGGAATGTTCTACTTATAGTGTCACCAGATTTATGGGCTGGTGTCACCTCTTTACTCAGATGCCACTTCATTTTAACCTATATATTCTTTAGCATTCTGGAAAGATTCTCTTTTGATGAGTTTATTTTTTTTTTTTTTAACTTAACTAGAAGTAAGTGGCAACAAATGTGCTGATTAAACTTTCAAAAGGAAAAGCAATTGAAAGACTGGAGATTTCTGGCTATGGAAAAGTTGATAATCACTTAAGCTTAATGTCAAAAGCAAAATTGTGTGTTTATGTGGTGTCAGTGTACATATTTTTTTGTTTGCTACTATCTGTAATCTCTAAGCCTGAAATTTTGAATTCAGTGTTAATTAGAAACTAAAAGTCTCAAGTAATTAAAGATGGGATGTTTAACTCAGTGCCATGGTCTGGTTGACAAGGTGGTGTTGGGTCACAGGATGAACTCGATGACCTCAAAGGTCTTTTCCAGGCTAGTTGACTCTGTGATTCCATGATAGTAGATGGCAGAGGTGAGACCTGCTTTGTAAGAATGAAAGAAAGGGATATTTGTGACTTTGACTGCGTTCTTATAATAAATATTGTGGAGAAATAGGAGTAAATAGAATGAAGAAGCTGGTGTTGAGGATCCAAAATCCACAGAGCCTGTTGGGGATTTTGCTTCATATCTAGTATAATCTAGTCTGGCCTATTGGATTTGCCAGGAGTTGAAGCACAATAACAATTTCTGTAGTATATCTTCCAGTTTACTTTCCTCTGAGAGGACATCTGTTCATATGCCTCAGTTTGTATGATGTGAATCACAGACCTGGAATAGGAACATTCAGGATTCAAGAAAAAGGTCCAAATTTGAACTGGAAATTGTGTCTCTCTTCCACATTAGTTGGGTGTTGTTACTTGAATTTGTAATATACGCACTTCAGGTTTTTTAAATTTGGATTAGTTTTACTTGAAATACCCTTTCGCATGTACAATCTATTAAGATGGACTCCTGCAGTGCATCTTCCATTCTCATTTTATCCATAAGAAATCACAAGTCAATGGACATCAAGTCAGAGACGTTTGCAAAATAAGATTCAAAAGTGCAGTCCTACCAGAACACTGATGGAGTAGCCTCTCTTATATGCATAACTCTGTGAATGAAAACCAAACATAAACCTGCTTGTAAATAGATGTCAAGTCTATATTGAATAAATAAAACTAGCTGCATTAAATGAATGACTAAGTCTTGCACATGTGGTTCCTTGGCATTTGTTTCCTACAGATCTTGCTGTGTTTTCTAAAATATCACATTTAAAATATTGGCTAATAGTCTTATCTTGATTGTAAAATGATAAAAATTACAATAACCTTAATATAAGTACTTTATCAGATAAAATGAAGGCAGAGTGGGGTATGTGGGTTTAAAACTGAGAGGACTATTGGAAAAATAGGAATGTTTTTAAGGGTGCCTGCTAGCACCATAAGTCGCATTTTAGTGGATTTCTCTTTTTATTGTGTGAGCAATTTTTATGGCTTTCATACTCTCTGGTGAAAGCTCCAGGGCTGAAAACCAGAACTGACTTTTGTAATCTCTATAAATTTTCAGTTCTGTAATTTTGTCATGCTTGATTTACCAATGTATAAATTCCAATTTGCATTAAAAAGTAGATTTATTATATCAATATAGAAGTAGGATTTCAGCAGGACTGTGCAGAATTATTATACAGTTCCACTAACTCAACTGCAAAACATATATATGTATATATATACGGATGTATGTTTATATTTTTCCCTTCATTAACTTCTAAATTTAATTTAATATTTTAATCTTGTTTTTACCAGGGTGCAGTAGTTTGGTAATTATTTTTAATTCCTAAATATAAGAGGTTTCCTTTACAAATATAGATATCAAATGTGTTTTTTCACCTTGTAAATTTCTTGCATGGATGTATTTTTAGCTTTCATTTCAAACATCTGTCATCTAAGAAAAAAGATCACGATTTTTTCAAGTGATTAGACTGGACTTATTTGCTTTTCACTTCAGCTCTCAGTTAATATGTGGGACCTGAACATAAATGTTCACTAGCTGATTTCCAGATATTAGCTGGAAATTCTGTTCATCCCAAGTAAATTTTCATGTCAACCTTGCCTAAGGACTTTGATAAAGTAGTACTAAAGATAGATTTCTAAATAAAGCATCATTATAATCATGAAAGGCTCTTGTATCTGATTTGTACTCTACACGTAGCCTTTATTCAGTTTCTACTATTCACTAATAAACTTAGATTGATTCAAAGTATTTCTCAGATAAGAAATTAAACCCAAAATTTTAATCCAGAATATAATGTGTTTATGATAATCACCATGATTGCTTTCTAAAATAGAGTATCCATGCTGAAAAGACAGATAATACCAAAATCC
The DNA here is from genome assembly GCA_013397935.1 of Dasyornis broadbenti. Classification (NCBI taxonomy): domain Eukaryota; kingdom Metazoa; phylum Chordata; class Aves; order Passeriformes; family Dasyornithidae; genus Dasyornis; species Dasyornis broadbenti. Next base: position 2,048,024 of record VZRN01006082.1, read on the forward strand.
AAACTCTTCTCTTTTGGCTATCAACAGAATGAAGTTTAATAATTTTTGTTGTGCAGTTCAACATTTCAATGTTATACTAAATATGAATATTCTAGATATAAACCTTAAGGCAATATTAAAATAGAATACATTCTGATTTACATTCCCCTAAAATCCGATTTCAGATGCCTTTTTTGTCATTCTTTCTCATTATTCTTATCATTTTGTACGACTGAAATTATCTCTCAGAAGTCTCAAGTGTTTTACTGTAGACTTTTTCCCCTTCATTAAAATACTCCACAATTTTTAGAGCCATCTTGTCAGAATTGAACTGGCAGAAGAAAGTCCAGAATAATTTAGGAAAATGTTTATTTGAGTCTTGAAATAGTTTAATCAAAGAATGAAATGAACTTTTTTTTTATACTTGCAGATATAGCCCTGCGGCAAATATTTGAGTGTTAGTTACTGTGTTTGTCTAGGAAAAAAAAGAATGTGTGATTAAAATTTTCACTGTCACAGATATTATTTTTATTTTATTTTATCTTCCTTTCTTCATCATTTTTTCAAGGCCCTTCCTTACAATTATTTTCCTTCTTTCATCACAACAGCTTCTTCATTTCTCTCCTGTATGGTTACAGCCCATCTTGAGAAACAAGTACAAAGTTCCCGACTGGTGCTGCTGTTGTTTTAAGACAGTAATTTCTATTTCTAAGAGGTGTTGCAGAACACATTTTATAAAAAACTTTATTTGGTTTTGAGAGATGCAGCTTTCTATTGCAGTTCCACTCTTGGCTGGAGTATGGCCTTGGAAAAATCATACCATGCCTTGTGTATAACCTCTCAGAATTTGTCTGCTGTCTCTTCTGGCAAGTACTGGGGTTAGGATGTGATTATAAACTTGCATGAACTTTTAGACTGCACTGTAGCGTGATAAAATACTGGAAGTGAAGAGTTGAGAAGAATAGTAATGATTGTGTTATCCTATGATGAACATTTTAAGATCTTTCTCTTAATCATTTCTGAAAGTGCCTACTGATGGAATTACTCAGAAAGAGTAGCAGTGAAATTCTAACTGACATATCAGTCAGACTATTTAAACATGGCAAGATTTTCTTCTCTTTGATTAGCTTGTTTGATGCCTCAACCAGTGGTTTTCCTCTGGAAGAAAATGGAAAATGTGAATGTAGATTTAAAAAAAAAAAAACCAACAAAAACAAAACAAAACAAAAAAAAAAAACCAGAAAGGAAAAAGAGACCATTCACCACAAACAAAACTACTGATTACCTGGCATTAAAATATTTGCAAGTAAACCAGTAAGAATGTATTGACTATTTTGTCATAAATACTTCTTTTTAAAAAAGCAAGTGCCATAGAAAATATAATCTCACCTAATTAGGAAAACCTTATCTAATCATTCAGAGTGAGACATACCCCTTATTAGTCCTGTATGTGACACTGCTGATCACATTAATGTGTATATCAGTCCTGCTCTGTGACACTGCCTGAAACTTAACCAACCAGCATGACACCGTCAGTCAACCCGATACTGTTATTTCATATATATTGCACGTCCTGACCACTGCCCATTAAATAATTTGTACCATCAGCAGTCATCCTAGCTCTCTTTTGACTATAATTTAGAATCCAATGATGATGAGAGATGAGAGATTTACAGCTTCATGTTGCAGCTTCTTGCTCTGGTACTGAATAACCAAAATAAACTTTTTTCAATTCTGATCTTTATATACACTTATCACAAAAATTGTGCATTGTTATTTGCACTTCTCATCAAGATAGCAGGAAAAATAGGTTTGTCTCAGTAAGAACTTTATACAATGAATATTAAATAGTTTATTTTTTGTATAAGTGAGTTAGAACCGTCTACCTTATATGCAATCATGTTTTTTTAAATTCAGGCTCAGATGGCAGCTTCAAGATTAGGTCTTGTCCAAATGTTCCTTAAATTTGGCAGTTAGATATCTTTTCTGGCATTGCTCAAAAGCCTGAGAAATGGCTGTACATGGCTCTAAAGAAATACAAATAAAACATACTAATGCTCTCCCTTCAGAGAGACCATTAAGAGATACCACAGTTTTGTCATTCAAATTTTGTTAATTGCTTCAGAAAAATGAAGCAACTCTGTGTTGAAAAAATATTAATTTCTTCCTAATAATATATATTATTTGCTGGCACAAAAAGTTCTGTTTGATCTGTGTCATATGAAGGACAAAATGTAAAAGTATAAAGGAATTGCATGATGATCTATTTCCAATGTTGCCTCGTTCAAACACACTTTTCCATATACAGCATCTTACTCTGACATTGAAGATGCCTGTAGACAAGGGAAATTACCTTTGAGCACTGAGTGGTAAATAAATTCCCATTTCTTCTGTCAGACGTTGTTAAAAATAATGTTGTGTTTTCGTGTATTTGCACTTAAAGTCCATTATGTAATCAAGGAAAAACAGCCCACAGGGACATTAATTTAGTCAGGGTTGCTATTGTGAGGCTGTCTTAGTTAATGCTTTTTGGGATCATATTTTTATTGTAAGAAAAATTCATCTGCACTTTTGCTGTCATTAGAGAGTTGTGCATATTTTGTTTTTTCAAGGTGAATTGATTCCATTTAATACTTAAAAAGAGAATATCAGGGATATGCAGTCATTGTGGTGCTCCTTTCAAATACACACTGTAGACATTAGCCTTCCTTAGTTTTACATTTATGCTCAGTCTTTTTTCACTAAGCTATGGATATTAAATATATTTGAAATGATAAGGCAATTGCATTTTTGCAGTCTTAGAATCATACCCATCCATTCAGTTAATAAATAAGTTAATTTTCTTAACTGACTTGCGTTCGAATATCTTCTGCAACATTAGCAAAATATAAAATTATAATGTTGCCCTTTTCTTATGAAATGTTTTCACAGTTTTGAAGTACTGCATAGTATCAAGCTTTAAATTATTCCCAGGCATTTTTCATGATGAACTGGAAGACTTGAACTCTAGAGGATGTAGAATTCTAGGCTTCTAGCCAATTTAAAGTACTTTTCCAATATACTAATATATTTTCTGAATACTTTTGAGTTTCTCATACATTGTGTGGAAAATGGGAAATCAGAACATATTTCAGGCCCAAAACTGATTGACTGAATAATTTCAAGCAGCAAAGCAGCAGCTTATTTTTCTTCCACAACACAGGTTCAGTAATAACTTTGCTCTAATTTTATTAAAATACTTAAGGGAGCTTAAAGTTCTCTTTGCATGACATGACTCTATACTCAGAATTTGCACATGAGCCTTGGAAAAATTTCTACTGCCAGCAGGCTGAAGTAACGTACAGTTGTCAGTTCCTATGTATTTTCCATCACAGAGAGAAAGGTAGATAACAGAGTAGTTCTAAGACACTATTTGTGTGGTGAAACCTATATTGTTGCTTTAGCTGTGTTTTGAAATAACATTAAAAAATTATTTGACTACACTTTATTTTTTAATCTCTAAAGTTTTGAGAATACAGAATTTTTCCAATGTTATACTTCTATTATGTAAAAACATGGGGAAAATTTTGTGTAGTTTTGCATCAGTGATACTATTTTATTTCCCCACTAAGGCTACTATTTTCCTTTCCCCAAATCTATCTCTGTCTTTAATTGAGAGTATGGAATCAAGTAGGATTTCAAGAGAGGCATTGCTTAGTTTGAAATAAATATTTCAATAAAGGGACTACCTGCCCATAGTTAGTAAATATATATGTATTTTAAAAATCTTCTTAATGAAATTATCCCCCTGCCTTGCTGTTTTGGGTTTGTATTGTAAATTTATGGTAGTGAGGAAGGGTCTCTTCCCTTGGAAGAGGGGGTGGTTTCTGTGAGAAGCTGCCAGAAACTTCCTCCATGTCCGGCAGAGCCAATGCCAGGTGGCTCCAAGATGGACCTGCCACTGGCCAAGGCCAAACCCACCGGTAACAGTGGTAGTACTTCTGGGATGATGTATCTAGGAAGAGGCAAAAACTGCTGTGCAACAGTAACAGCCTCTGGAGAATATTGAGAGGAGTGCGAATATGTGGGAGAAACAGCTTTGCAGAGACACCAGGGTCAGTGAAGAAGGAGGGGCAAGAGGTGCTACAGGAGCCAGAGAAGAGATTCCCCAGCAGCTCATGGTGCAGATCATGGTGAGTCAGCTGTGGCCCTGCAGCCCATGGAGATCACAGAAGAGCAGAGATCCACCTGCAGCCCATGGAGGACCCCACTCTGGAGCAGATAGGTGCCTGAAAAAGTCTAAAACCCCATGGGAGGCCCGCCCTGGAGCAGGATCCTGGCAGGACCTGTGGCTCCATGGAGAAAGGACCCCATGCTACACCAGGTTCCTGGCAGGACTTGTGAATCCCATGGAAGGGGCCCACTCTGATTTGTGAATTGCATCCATGGAAAGGACTCACATTGGAGAAGTTCGTGGAGTGTCTTCTGTAGGAGGAACCTCATACTAGAGCATGGGAATAATTGAACATCAAGTGTCCCTGCAATTGTCCCTTTGGAATCTGTTTCCAGCAGATTACATCAAAGCAGTTACATCAGGACATCATAATATAAATATGTAAACAAATATGTACATATTATGGAAGAATCTTCAGGCTTCCGTACTGGACTCATGGGAATACAGAAGGATTTGAGAATGTACGAAACACAGGTTCTTAATATTTTACGTCTTTACTGTACACTACTGAGTTAAATTGCCCCTTCTAGCACTCCATGCAAAATGCAATTGTCATTCATTGAAGAACTATAAAATGAGAACTGTGTCCTGAAGAGATGAAAACAGGTGGGTTTCTTGGTCGGGAGATTTCATACGTTTAATAAGACTCAGTGGAAAAATTATTGTAAATGGAGGAAGAAAAACATCTGAACGAACCAGCGGTTGGAACTATTGGAAGTCCTGGGGTTAGCTTTCAACTAATGCTTGTTTACAGCATGAATCTGGCGTCTAACTGTCATTAGGAAAATGAAAATTAATTATGTTTTTTGAGGTTTTTTATTGTTTGCTTTTTTTTTCTCACAAAACTGATTCTACTGCTTTTGTCCTTCATGAATCATCTTAAGTTCTTCTACCTGTGTGAAAGACCTAAAGAGGAGATAGATGGAAAGATGATTTATTTAGTTAAGAGGAATTTGTTTTTCTGGTTTTCAGGAGCGTGGAAGCAATATGCAGTCAATCCATGCATCCAGTCATGGATTCATATTTTCAAGGTCAAATAAATAGTAAATCTAAGAAGAGGGCTTGACAGAATGAGTCAAGATCACTGATATGCAGGGAAAATCCAGAATTCACCTGCCTCTAAAAGGATGCTTGAGAAAAAAAACATCTGCAGTAACTGGATTTTCAAACAATAAAGACAAAAGGGACAGCTAGTATTGTTTGATATTATACACAGTGCTGCCAGAGCATTTCAGTTCATAATTTCTATTTTGACATATGTCTTTAAAAAGGCCTTCAGACATGATCAAAATGCTGATTTCTGCATTAACACTTGACTGGCATGTCAAGTACTTTATTAACAAAAACTTATAGTAAAATGAAAAAAGGGAACTAAACCTAGATCAAATAAGGTCTGATTCCTAGGAGGTAACTATTACAATTAATAAGTTTTGGGCATCTTTTTCTGCACAGTGTACCTCAGCTTCTTAAGTAGTTTGGTTGACTAGGAATGTTGAGCTGAGCAGGACAAAACCATTCAGTAGAAAATGTGAATGGGCTTATATCCTAAGATTCATCCTTCTCTAAAGTTTAGATGCTCAATGGATTTCAGAAAATGGTTTCATCCATTTGAGATCCTGACCTGAATGCAGCAAGTTATAGCATTTGAAAAGTGAGCAAACATCACTGCACCCAAAGGAGATGAAAAAATGGAACTCTGAGGCAGGAAAGAGAATATTTTAAAATCTTTCTTTATCTTGAGGAAGTGCTGGTTCCTCTTCTCTGGTTATGATTGGGATAGAGTTAATTTTCTTCTTAATAGGTCATATGGGGCTGTGTTTTGTGTTTGTGCTGAAAACAAAGTTGATAACACAGGAATGTTTTCATTATTGCTGAGCAGTTTTTGCACAGAGTCACTACCTTTTCTGTTCCTCATCACCCCTGATCAGCGAGGAGGCTGGCGCTGCACAAGGAGTAGGGAGGGGACACAGCTAGGACAGCTGATTCCAGCTGACCACAAGGATACTCCATACCATATGGTGTCACGCTCAGCATACAGAGCTGGGGGAAGAAGAAGGAAGCGGGGACTTTTGGAGTGATGGCATTTTTCCTCCCAAGTCACTGCTACATGTGTTGGAGCCCTCCTGTTCTGGAGGTGGCCTGGCAATGGGAAGTGGTGAATGAATTCCTTGTGTTGCTTTGCTGGTGTGTGTGGCTTTTATGTATTAAACTATCTTGATCTCAACCCATGAATTTTACTATTTTTCTGAATTCTTTCTTCCATCCCAGTGGGGGTAGGGAGTGAGCGAGCAGCTGTGAAGTGCCAAGTTGCCGACTACAGGGATTCAACCATGACTCTCCTGTCTGCTATGTGTCAGGTTCAGATGAAGACAGGATAAAACATAACTGTAACTGATGAGATACTCATTGTTTTAATAATAGGTTCTGAAATAGTCACAGAGTTGATATTTTCCCTTACCTAACAGAATATTGAGTCACTGATCTGCAGAATTACACTATTCCCTGTGTTGCTTTAGTCTTGTAATATCTGAATGAGTTTTCTGACTGAAAAAGAGTTAGTTTGGAACAGATGAAGTCTCAGTTTATTCTGGTGGTCTACTTTCCAAATATTTCTAATATTTATAGTATTCCTATATTTCTAATATGTCTACAAATATTAATCGTTATAAGATTTAAGGCATTTCCTAAGGAAGTTGCAATGATACACAAAGAACTTTTCAGCTGTACAGCGAATCTTTGCGAATTTCCATTGTTGTATTTACTTTAATAGAGAGACATCTAGTTTCAAAACCCTGTGTTGATTTCATCTCCCAAAGCATGAGAAAATTTTCAAATTTTAAGTTGACAAAGAACTACATATCACACATTTCCTTAATTAATTCTTTAGGAGGACAGGGAAGATCTAACATTTTACAACAGTTCTTCGTGAGCTTCTTCAGTGTGAGTCCATCCCACAGGCAACAGTTCTCCAGGAACTACTGCAGTGTGGATCATTCTTCCGCAAGGTGCAGCCTTTCAGGCTGCTCCAATATGGGTTCCCTACAAGGTCACAATTCCTATCAGGAAACCTGCTCCCAGTGCAGGCTCCTTTCTCCATGGGTCTACAGGTCCCTGCGAGGAGCCTGGTCCAGCATGGGTCTCCCATGGGTTCACAGCCTCCTCTCAGACATTCACCTGCCCTGGTGTGGGTCTCCTTCATGGGCTGCAGGGCCACAGCTTCTTCACCATGTGCTGCCCGACACACTGCAGGGGAATCTCAGCTCCAGCGCCTAGACACCTACTCGACCTCCGTCTCCATTGACCTTGGTGTCTGCAGAATTGTTTATCCCACATATTCTCACCCCACTCTTCTCTGGCTGAAATTATATCTGTGCAATAACTTTTCTTGTTTTCCTTCTTAAATATGTTATGACAGAGACATTACCATCATTTCAAATTGGCCCAGCCTTGGCCAGCAACACGTCTGTCTTGGAGCTAGTTGGCATTGTCTCTTCTGGACATGAAGGAAGCTTCTGGCAGATTCTCACAGAAGCCACCCCTGTAGTCCCCATAGTACCAAAACCTGGCCATGGAAACACAATACACTATCAAATACAGGGATGACAGTCTTAAATTTACCTGTAAATACATCTCTATTTCACTAAAATGCTGATAAGGTCTTATTTGTTTATTATTGTGTTGTTTTTAGGATGTTTCTTTAACAAAATGGTGCCATGATGTTTACTCTGTTTTCTCACTACCTAGACTGAAACTAGGAGACCTCATTCTCCTGATGTGGGGAATTGACTATAGATAGATCTCCTCTCTTCAAATTTTGCCCAAGCTACAGGTTTAGAGACTCTTGGAAAGGATTATATACACTGCTTCAGATGTGTGCCTGTAGGGAAAAGAATTGAGTGGTCAATGGGCAAAGTGAGTAGCAGATGTTTAAAGGTTAGGCTATTTGCCTAGACCCAGCAAACCTGGGTCCTCTTTTGTCTATTGGCTTCCTCATTTTTCATCTGGGTTTGATTTTAATGGTCTGCAGGGAGACTATAATTGCAGTTGTCCCCGCTTCTCCTGACTTCAGTGTATTTCAGTCTCCTAGACTTCAGTCTCCTAGACTTGGCAGTAGAGGGAGAGAATTCCTCTCTCTGAGTCATGGACCTTTCCTAAACCTGTGTGATATACCAGCTTGATCCACAGTGTCTGAAGCATTCTCCAGAAGTTAAATTTGGTGGACATTGAAGAATGAAAAAGGCTTATTGAGGGGGCACTTTTTACTACAGCATGAGTGATCCTGTGACATCTAATTCCATAAGTATTTGTACAATCCAGTGTACTACCAGAATGTCTCTCAGTAAGGTTATGTACTTAACTTCATCATGCCATACTCCTCATTAGTACATCTGTGTTATGGTATAATCCTTTAGATTTCAATACTGTACCATTTTAGTTTCCTCCTTGAAGGGAAAATCAGGCCATGATGTTCCTACTACACAGACTTAGGCTAAGATTATATAACATTGAAGCTAGGAGAAGACTCAAAGAAACAGCTGCTTTACAGGTACCTAAATCATGAAAGAACTTTCTAACTCATGAACATGCTATTTTTGCTGTATTCTCTTAGGAAACTTAGTAAATTCATGGTATTGTACAAGTGTAATGTGATGCTGCATACTTTATATAGTAAAGTAGCAGTAGTCATTTCATGACATCTTTTTGTTATTTGAGACCATTTAGAAAGCAAGACCACCTTCAAATATGAGGAGAGTGCATTTGAGTGAAATGAGAAAAAATATTGATAATAAACAAATGCTCAACAATTTTCAGTTTGATGCATTAAGGCTGTTTGATGCATCAATCTGTGTAGAGTTTTTTGTTTAGTAGGTGAGCTACATCCCTATAACACTTAATACATGTGTATGAGAAGGGGTTTTTTTAATATTTTCTCTCTTTTTCATAGGAACAATTTCAATCGCCAGTTATGTACTTTAGAAAAATGTTTACTTCTTCCCAATGATTTTTCATATTGGTTTAGTTACAAGTCTGTATTGTTGCAGTTTGTGACTTTCCCATGCAGGAGTTCCTTGCTTCATTGTCAGGTTTCTGCTATAAATCACTTAGATCTGAATGGATGGTCCCTGAAGCCGTTTTGCTTAGATTTGCTTAGAGGTATCTCACTGGAATGATTTTCAGTTTTCATAAAAGTAGGAATCCATTGCCACCATTGCCATTACTTGCTATATAGATATCCAACACAAACACACTGATGATACAAAGGGCTCCAGGGACCTTTCTGAAGACTGAAGAGTCTGAATGAAAAACAAGTTTCAAACAAATTGGGGTTTGGGTTTTCTGTTGGTTTTTTTGTTTGCTTGTTTGTTTGCTTCCATGAGGGTTTTTTTTTGCTGTTTGTTTTCGGTTTTGGTGTTAGCTTTTTTTTTGTTTTGGTACCTCTGTAAATATTCTTAAAGGTTAATTTGACTACTTTGGGAAACTATGTTTTATTGTTAGCTCTCATTCAAAAATATAAACCCAAGGTTTAGCGTAATCCTTTCGATATCCTGTATAGTCTTTATATAGTTTCTGTAAAGGCTTTCACAAAAGCTGCAAAAGATTGAAGGTGCAAAGTTAAGATATATTAGGAATGAAGAAAATATCTATGCAAGCTTAAGACTTTAAATTTGATAGGAAAATCTTATTAAACATCGTAAAGGTTTTTGTTAAACCTTTGGTAGAAAAATTTTCCACCAAAACAGCTGATGCAAAAATTACATCCTTAACAAATTAGTTTATATTTTGCTGAGGTATCTATTTGAAGAAACTACATAACTTAATTTAAATAAAATATTTCAATTTTCCATTTGAAATTATTTTTGGCAGCTGCAAAATTAGATCATTTCACAACTATGTAAAAGGACATGTTTTATTCGTGAAGATTTTTAAAAGATATCTTCCTTCATAAAGAGCTTAATAACATTTTGTTTTCCAAAGTAGAACAATGGAACAACTTTGATACATGAAGCTCTTTGTAAAATGAATTTTTGGTCACCCTTAATTTGGTTAGGAATTCTTAATTATTCTAAAATTTTATTTAAAGCATTAGAAAATATGACTTTCAGGAATAAGGAAAATGGAATTTAAAATGTCTTTTGATATCCTGCTAAATTCTTCCTTTATATAGGAATCAGAAGACACTAGATTCCATTTAGATTTGCATTCTATTCAAACAGAGAGATGAAAAGAAGTGTATAAATCCATACAGCATAAATTTGACAACTCCAAAAATAAATTTATTGTAGATGCAGGTATTTTCAAACACCATCCAGCAATTCGTCATCATAATTAACACGATTGTGGTTGGTTTCTTTTTATTTGCAGGGTTCTAGAACTTTGAGATTTCCCCTCTGTTAACTATTATTCACTGTGTGGTGAAAAGATGATCTTTGCCTTAAACAGCATAACAGAGCATCATAAAGCAAGAACTGTGGAAGGGGGCTGCAGAGAAACACTGGGACCAGCACAGTCTTCAGTATCATCCTGGGGTAACCACAGCTGTACAATATGGCCACTTTTAGAGCACTGCTTCAAGGACAGGGACAAAGAAAGGAGAGAACAGAACTTTTTAAACTGGCACATCTTGGCTAAAGCAAACAGCAAGATGAAAACAGAAATCTAGTCATAAATTCTATGGTATGGTAGAAATCACAGCGTATGAAATGTTCTTGTTTACCTACAGTTTTCAATCCTCTTGTAATAACATAAATCCCTTTCTGTGGCATTTCAGTACAGTAAAATTAAACTAATACAAAGCACTATTACACTAGACTTGCTTTCAAATTTTATCCAACTTTTAAGGGTTTGGGTTTTTAATTTTTTATAATTTCTTAGTACAAAAATAAATTTCAGGCAGTTCAATTAGAGCAAATGGGAAATTTTCTAGGTTGGGATTTTAATGCTACAAACCCTAAAACTTTCCTGGATGGCTGAAAAAAGTTAATATGGGATTTCTTGGACATGTAGCTTCTACTTGAGTTAGTAATTTTCCACATATGCCATTTCTTTGACATACATGGCAAATAAGAGTATGATTCTTGCTATTCAGTCTAGTTAAGATGGTTGCTAATATAAACAGGCATAGAAAAATTTATAATAGAAGCATTTAGTCATGCAGGAAACTTTTACGATTAAAAATGTCAGTGTTTCCAAGTTTTTGAGTGTCTGAAGCATCAGAGTAACTATATTTCAGAACTAAATGTCTAAGCTTCACTGAATTTTTGCTCCACAATTTAGTCTTTTTCAGGCCTGGGCCTATGAAAATTATCTGTGAGAATGAAAAGGTTTTCTTTCATCCCTTAAATCTTCGTGTAATTACAGCCTGTTGCTACCGCACAGTCATTGATGCAATTGATCAGCAGGGAGATGGCTGGGCCATCTTTCACATAACTGTTGTTCAAAGTTGGACCTGAGACAGCAGAGAGAGGATATAAAAATTCTTTCTTGACTCTGTTGTGATGTGACTGACTCTTGTAACCATGAGTATTTTGATGATTCAGTTTCATGTGAAGCCATCTAAATAAATAGCTGCATTGGTAAAGCTGAGAAGAGATTAGCTGAAGGCAAGAAAAGAAATGGGAGTGCTTGGGAGTGGTTGCCAAACCAGCTTTTTCATAGAACAGAAAGTTCATGTAACAGCGTGAGTTATTCAGTACTCACAGGACTCAATATTGTTTTACTTTTGCACATGTGAAAGAAAATATCAGCCTGGAAATTAGAAGACTTCAGGGTGACCTAATTGCAGCCTTTTAGTACCTGAGAGTAGAAGAGAGCTGGAGAGATGTTTTTCACAAGAGCATGTAGAGACAGAACAAGGTGGAATGGTGTCAAACTGAGAATAGGTTTAGGTTAGACATCAGGAAGAAATTCTTTATTGTGAGGGTGATGAGGCACTGGAACAATTTGCACAGAGAAGTTGCGGATGCCCCACGCCTAGAAGTGTTCAAGGCCAGGTTGGATGGAGCTCTGAGCAATCTGGTCAACTGTAAGGTTTCCCTGCCCATGGCAGAAGGGTTGGAACTAAATGATCTTTAAGATCCTTTGCAACTCAGGCCATTCTATGATTCTATGTCTGCTATGAAAAATAGATCTTAGAACTTAGTTAGAACTTAGGCCTTGAACTTCTAAGTAAGGAAATCACTAGCATGTGATGTGGCAATGAATATAAAATATATTCAATCTTTCCAAAGAAGAGAAATTTGTATAGTTTAATGGAGTCTGGTGCTTTGGATATTCTAGTTGGGTTTCTCTTAATTTCTCTTTTTGTTCTTTTTGTAGACTCTTTTGTCCCAAGTGATCGGAGCTCTACTTGTTAAATCTACTTACTAACCTCAATTTCTATTAAAAAGCCCAGCCAAATAAACAACAACAAAACAAACCTAAAAAGCCCAACAAAAAACCAACCAACCAAAACAAAACAAGCAACAACAAAAAAACCCCCCAAAAAACTCAGTCAAAAAAAAAAAAAAACCAAAAAACAAACCAATACCCCAAACAATAAAACCACACAACCCACAGTGTAATCCTTGTTTCTTTTTATTTTTTTTCTTTGTTATGTTCCAGAGTTGAGAGCAATTGTAAGTCAATCACTGCACTACCAGTAACCATCTTAAGTCACATATTTCTGTTTGATATTTCTATTAGCTTTAAGATTAGGGGCCCTTTAGAACTGGATAGAATGTGACACATTTGGGGCTGTATATCGTCAATAAGAGCCAACTCATCATTAGCTGGAAAGAAGTTGTTAGAGAATGAGTTCTCAGGCCAAGGTGAGCAAGATGTCATTCTTCTCAATTAATCACAATTTTCTTTGAAAAAAAGAATGCACCATTTATGCTTTGGTTTTGCATTTCTTTTTGTTTCTTT
>VZRN01006084.1:0-10138 GCA_013397935.1 Dasyornis broadbenti
CATATAGCAGGTGGAACCATTCAAGGCACTGTTACCGAAGTCTTTCTGACGGAGGATCCACGCTGGGACCCAAATGTTCCGGACCAGATGGCTAGGCTAAAACGATACCAAGATTTCATAGTCTATGGGTTAAAACATGGTGTCCCTAAAGCTTTGAATTGGTCTAAACTATACGAGGTAAGACAAGACGATGATGAATCTCCCACTGAATTTTTAAATAGACTAAGAGAAACTGCAATCAAATATACAACCGTAGATCCTGACACAGCTGAGGGAAAGGCTCATTTAAGTCTCCTATTTACAGGTCAAGCTGCTGATGATATAAGGAGGAAACTGCAAAAGTTAGAAGGGGTACAGGACATAGGTATGTTGTTAAATGTAGCCTGGAGAGTATATTGAGACAGAAGTCCCAAGGTCAAACCTTCCAGCAAGAAAGGCAGTCAGGAGAAATCACACCAGAGTACCTCTTCCCTTCATGACAAAGATCGATGTGCCTTTTGTAAAGAAAAAGGACATTGGAAGACGGACTGTCCCCTGCTGAAAAAGAAATCCTCGGTTCCCGAGATGGCTGTGGAACCAGGATCAGAATCAGATCAGGAATGAAGGGGACCGAAGGCTTCTCCCCTAGCAGAGCCTTTGGTTGTAGCTAAGCTGGGGAAAGACGACATTGAATTTCTGGTAGACACTGGGGCAGCATATTCAGTGTTAAATACCTTAGAAGGGAAACTGAGTCGAGATATTGTAAAAGTTGTTGGGGCTACAGGGGTAACCAAAACACAGCCTTTCTTTAAACCTCTAAAATTCAAGTTGGGAAAGCACTGGGTAACTCACCAATTCCTTTATATGTCTAACTCCCCTAAAGCATTGCTCGGGAGGGATTTCCTGGAAAAATTGGAAGCCAAACTTAAATTTAGAAAAGGACAGGGTGTACAAGTTATAATTCCTGAGTCTAAATTTGTTGAAGTTGCTGCACTTTTTATACAGGAGAAATGTGGTGAAATTCTTATTGAAATTGAAAATGTTGTCGATCCTATAGTGTGGATCAGTGATACTCCAGGAAGATCCAAACCAGCAGAACCAGTGAGCATTGCACTTAAAACAGGAGCAATACAGGTGAGGCAGAAACAATACCCTTTAAAATTAGAAAGTCGCAAGGGACTAGCTCCTATAATTGAAAAGTTACTCAAATGTGGGCTACTGGTGGAATGTGGGTCCAGGTACAACACACCCATCCTTCCAGTGAAGAAGGCTGATGGCAAGAGTTATAGATTAGTGCAGGATTTAAGGGCAATTAACAAGATCACAGAAGACATACATTCAGTTGTATCAAACCCTTACACTCTTTTGACCACACTGACGAATGAACTGGGGTGGTTCACAGTTTTAGACCTCAAGGATGCCTTCTTCTGTATTCTGATTGATAAGAGTAGTCAAGAACTCTTTGCCTCTGAGTGAGAAAACCCTGAGACAGGAAGGAAGGCCCAACTCACCTGGACAGTCTTACCCCAGGGATTCAAGAAGAGCCCAACTATATTCGGTCACCAGTTGTCAAAGGAACTAGAAGACTGGAGGAGACAAGAACTAGAGGGGCAAGTTCTTCAATATGTTGATGACATCTTAATTGCAGCCAAGACACGAGATGATTGCATCTGGCTCACTGTAAGTCTCTTAAACTGTCTGGGATCAGGCGGATATCGTGTCTCTAAAGAAAAGGCACAGATTGCCCAGGAAACAGTGGTTTATTTGGGGCTGGAAATCTTCCATGGCCACAGACAACTTAGTAAAGAACGGAAGGAAGCCATCTACCGCCTTCCACAGCCTGACACTGTGAGAGAGATCCAAGCCTTCCTCGGAATGGTAGGCTGGTGCCGTCTCTGGATCGTGAACTACGGGATACTGGTAAAACCTTTGTATGGGGCTCTTAAAGCAGCTGAAAAGGGAATCATTATATGGACAGAGAGAACAAGTGCTGCATTCAAACAGCTGAAACATTCCTTAATGTCAGCTCCTGCCTTGGGGCTGCCGGACTTAACCAAACCTTTTGAACTATTTACATATGAGTGACTGAATATTGCTCTAGGTGTACTGGCACAGCACCTTGGGGACCAATGCAGAGCCGTGGCCTATTTTTCAAAACAACTAGATAATGTCAGCCAAGGGTGGCCTGGTTGTCTGAGAGCAGTGGCAGCAACTGCTGCCACTAATCTCCTAATACAGGAGGCCCGTAAATTTACCCTTGGACAACACATTGTCATGTATGTACCCCATGTAGAGATATCTGTGCTGGAACAAAAGGGGGGACACTGGCTATCCCCTAGTAGAATGTTTAACTACCAGTCGGTGTTATTACAGCAAGATGATGTTACCCTAAAAACAACTTCTGTTGTTAATCCTGCCATGCTTTTGTCCTCCACCTTAACTGATGGTGTGCCTGAACATGACTGTTTGCAGACAATCTAGGAGGTCTATTCCAGCAGACCGGACTTGGAAGATAACCCATTAGAGAAACCAGATTGGGAACTATTTACAGATGGTAGCAGTTTTATGAAAAAGGGTAAAAGAATGACCGGCTATGCGATAACTACTATAGATAAGGTAATTGAGGCAAAAGCCTTGCCTTCCGATGTGTCATCACAGAAAGCTGCACTAATTGCACTTACGAGGGCTCTAGACCTGAGTGAAGGAAAGAAGGTAAATATATGGACTGATTCTAAATATGCATTTGGTATTGTCCACGCCCACGGTGCCATCTGGAAGGAGAGAGGACTGTTGAATGCCCAAGGTAATGAAATCAAACATGCTGAGCAGATTCTGGCTCTCTTGGAAAGCATCAGGAAACCTATAGAGGTAGCTATCATGCATTGTAGGGGACACCAAACAGGGAAAACGATTCCAGAATTGGGAAATCGTTTCGCTGATGAAACAGCAAGAAGGACTGCAGAGAAAGGCATTCTTGCAGTAATACCGCAAAAAGAGGTTGATCTGTCAGGATTCACTCCAAAGTACGATCAGGCAGACCACAAGTTAATCAAGTTCCTCAAAGCAGAGATCACAGAAAGTGGGTGGGCTGTTACAGCATTGAACCAAGTTGTGATCCTGCCCCTAATCTTTTGGGAGATAGCTCAGAGAGAACATGAAAGCATATTTTGGGGTTGAAAATCTTTTGAAACATTTAAAAAAGGTAATAATAGGAAGGGGAATGACTGACACTGCACAATCAGTAGGAAGCAAATGCGAGGTCTGCTGCAAGAACAACCCTGATATGAGGAAGAGAGTTGTGTTAGGAGTAACAAAGGCAGGAAATCTTCCTGGAGATTACTGGCAAGTAGATTTTGCTGAGTTGCCACGCAAAGATGGATACAGATACATAGTGGTATTGGTTGACACTTTCAGTGGCTGGCCTGAAGCTTACCCCTGTCGCTCCAACACAGCAAAGGAGGTGGTGAAAGTTTTGCTCAATCATATAATTCCAGGGTTTGGGGTTCCTTTGGGAACGTCATCAGATAGGGGACCACATTTCGTTGCAATGGTAGTCGGAGAAATTAGCAAAATTCTGGGAATTAATTGGGATCTACATATACCATACAGGCCCCAAGCACGTGGCAAAGTTGAGCATATGAATGGAACTCTTAAAACCCAAATTAGTAAAATTTGCCAAGAAACATCCATGACATGGGTTCAGGCCTTGCCTATAGCTTTACTAAGGATCCACATACAACCAAGGTGGAGGGACAACATCAGTCCCTATGAAATACTGTATGGTAGGCCATATCAAATCCCGCATGTTCCGGGAGAAATTCATATCAGGAGGAAACTTGATTTGCAGAGGTATCTAATAGCTTTGAGCTCCACTTTGCAGAAGCTCCAGAGTTACATTGTGTTATCCAGGCCCATAGGACTGGACACACTGGCGCATCCCTTCAAACCCAGGGACTGGGTTTATGTTAAGTGGTGGGACAGTGGCCTTTTACAGGCCAAGTGGAGAGGACCACTCCAAGTCCTGCTGACCACTGCTGTCAAAGTTGCCAGCAAAGGACGCTGGATTCACTACTCCCAAGTCAAGAAGGCTTCTGCTCCTGAAACAACTGAAAATAGAGACTGACATAATGCAAATGGATAAATTCATTTCTCTGCCTGCTATCTACATAGTTGGTAACCATGACTCAGGGTTGGAACCAAAATCTGCATATGATTCCAGTCCAAGGGGTATCAAAAACTCGAATTTAGGCTTTGAGTATTTCTTCCACACCCTTGTGTCGTGTTTACCAAAATGGCCTGTAATCAAAGAATTGATCATAGTAGTTGTAATTGTAGTCTTCGCCCTTTCAAGGTTGCGAAACATGACTGCTATTAGACACTTGCTACATTAGATATTGCTGTTAAATACATACTATTAGTGGGTATTTAGAATAGAGGCCTGACAAGGTAGAGGCCTTGTCCGGCCTCTAAAGGGGGGTATGATGCCTGAGAATTTTGCTTTCTATGTATCTGTAACTTAGTGTAGTTCTGTGCTTCTTATAAAATGTTAAAACCCTCTGTTCCCAGCACCTTACCCAAAACAATAGCAATTCAAGAATACCTTGTTGCCCTAGGCCCTGAAAATACGTAAACAACAGTGAGTGAAGAAGGAATGGCCTGGGGTGGTTACCATGATCACCTGAGGGCCTGATTGGAGAATTAGGGCTTGATATGCTAATATGGCAGAACTTATAAAAGAGGAAGGGCGCATGACCGGGGGGTCCATTTTTTGGGTGTAGCCACACGGGGGCCTCGCTTGCCCTGAATGTTCCTTGAAGGCTACAAATAAAACTGTTTGCTTTTATTCTCCTAACTCGTCTTGGCTTATGTTACAGGTTACCCTGTTTTGGGCATCATTAGTGATTGGTACTTACAC
This sequence comes from Dasyornis broadbenti, assembly GCA_013397935.1. Taxonomy (NCBI): domain Eukaryota; kingdom Metazoa; phylum Chordata; class Aves; order Passeriformes; family Dasyornithidae; genus Dasyornis; species Dasyornis broadbenti. Next base: position 4,895 of record VZRN01006084.1, read on the forward strand.
GGAACTTGGGAGGGATGCTTTTTTACACTTATAATAAAACTTTATCAGATTTACTGAGATAGCTATGAGTGAAAAAGAACTGCCCTAAACCAATGTCTGATTTACACTTTGTGGTGAAAGTAAGAAAAGATTTTGAGTTCTGAACAGTCTGGTCTTTTGGGGGAAATCCTTTTCTCTCAATTCTTTAGTAGAAAAATTACTGGACATGTTTAGAAAGCATAGATACGAAGGTGAAAGCCATAATTTAAAAGAGAGCCAAATGACTGATTTTTACAAGGTTAGGAAGACTAGTTTTGCAAATATTTTTAAAACTTTCAAAGAATTAGTAACTATCATGTGATGTGTATGAAAATTGTTATGTAATCTATCTTTATGAATGTAAATAATATCAGAATTCTATAATCAAGAAGTTATATTCTAATGATAAATAGGGCAAAAAAAAATAATTATGTGGATCAAGACGTATCTGAATGCTTTCCTGACCAAATGTTCTTAAACAAATAAACAAAGACACCCATCTTCCCCCTCCCTCCCACCCTCCTGCCCCACTTCCTGCAGACAAGAGGGGAAAAAAAAATTTAAAAAATGCAACCAAACAAAATAATTCAGAAAGACAAATATTTGTAGCTGCCTGCACTGCATTTAAAATCTCTAACAGAATGTAAAGGTAAGTCATGACTCTAAAATATTTCTGAATATATGTCAGCAAAGAAGTTGTAGCTGGAAATCTTCCTTTGCAGGTGTGCTTCATGGTTTGGGAACTTCAGTACTCAACCCAGAGCTGTTTGATTCTACTTCTAAACAGGAGAGTAAGGCATAGTATTTCTCTCAGGCATCCAGTTCCATTATTGTCACAGAGTTATTTTTCTTTTTCTAAAGCCTAGTAGGGCATTATTAGACTAATTAGCTTTACCAATAGGATTTGCCAACATTTTAGGCAGGTTTTTTAGGTAGTAACCTCCCCTCCCTGAAGGTTTCATGGCATTCAACAAATTGAGATAATGCAGTATATTTTTGTGTCTCAAATTTCAGTGCTCCATCAACCTGGCAACCACAATGAACTGGCATAAAAGATTGATATAAGCGTCACGAAACAATTTTTGCTTTTGGGGATGGAAAACTGGATTTCTGTTGTGCTTAATTGGTAATTCATTTAAATGGTTGCCTGGAAATAAGAAAGAATTAACTAAAAAAATTCTTCCTGGATAAAACAAGCAGAATAAATTTCTTGGCATCTTATTTTGAGATGCTTTTTTGGTGCCTTTTCACCATTCCTTTTTTCAATGAGAATCAAGACAAATGAACTAAATCCAATGCACTGTCTAAAGGTCACTACCTTTGCATCTCTGCTGGTTTACACCTCTTGCTGCTTGGCTACATAGCTGGCAAAGCTAAAGACTGACCCACAGGTACAGATTTATGAAAAGGCAAGTGTCCAGCACTGTTTGCTTTCTTTGGTTCAGCGATCCGTTCCTGTGGTGATTTCCACATGGTGTGTAAAAAGGAAGGTCACACAAATTTTCACTATCTTATCTAACAGCCTACATATGTGGGGATGAAAAGTGTATTCTAATTTAATAGGTTCATTCCATATTAAAGAAAATAAAAATATCAGTGATGTAGACTAGAGATCACTCAATGCAGAAAAAGTTTCTGCCTTAAGGAAACTGGAAAAAAAAATGCTTCAATGACAGTGTTAAACTTTGTAACAGATAGACAAATATCTCAGTCACTGGCATACAATTCAGCTTCAAATAGATGGATGAGTAATGATACTCTGCCTCTGGAGAACAAACAAGATGAAAAGCCCAAAGCTGTTTTTTTTCCCTTTTATTGCAGTTTCAAAGGGGCTGGGCCAAACATCTTACAGTTTCTGCACACAAAGAATACCTGATACAATCACTTAGGAAAAAACTCATAACCTCAAAAAATTATAACAGAGCAACTGAAACTAACACATAGTAAAGGAGAACTTATCTTAACTAAAATAAAATATAGCACAAGGAAAACTTTATTTATGACATTTCAACCAAAAGGGTACAGAACAGTCAATTACAGAAAAAACCACTTCTCTCCTCCTTGTTTCATAAAAGTACATGTTAATTGGTTTGCAGACAGATGCATAGATTTTATAGAGTTAATGGGAATTTTGAACAGGAAGACATCTGGAGAAGTGATACAGGCACAGCCCACCAGCAGCCGCCTTACCATCTGACAGACATGTTAGTTGTAAGTTGCCAGTTGTCTACAAAACCTGCCAAGAAGCCAGATGCTGCCATAGGTTAACAGACATCAGAAATTCCTGCCCTAAGTGAAAAACAGTCTAGCATAATGTTGTATTGGTTAAAAAAGCATGAATCTTTCTTATAGTTGAAAACTGAGGACTTTATTAGAAGCTCAATAACTAGTAGAAATTGAAAACGAAGTCTTAAATTGTAGGTGAAGTTGTGAATTTCATGAGGTTTTCAAAGAGCTCTGGATTTTCTGTTACTCTTTCTTGCAAAACATGCAGCCTGTCTAGCCTTTATGGCTAGATTTTAATTTAATTTATTGATCTATATATTTTAATGAGAATATTTTTAATTAATGTGTCAGAAGACTGGAAAATTGAGAGTAAATCATAGAAAAGTTTGTAAATATTTAGAAGTATTCCGAGGACCATAGATGAGAGCTTAGATTTATTAAATATTGAGTTCTGCAATTTAACACAGAGAATCCACATATAGTATATGGGTATTTATACATATATATATATACACACATACAGGGATACATAGGTTATGAATGGTAAGGATCAGGTCTGCTAAGAATCAGTACTTCCTGACAACACCCAAGAAAATTCTGTCATCTTCCTCTTGTATTTTGATTGCTAAGTACAGTCAACCAAAGGCACTAAACAGCACCAAGTGGAGCTGAAAATAAAATTATTCCCTAGATCTCCAGACCTGGTGGTTTCTTCTTCAGGTTTAGCAAGGAAATCAGGAGAGTTTATTTGGCATTTTTTTTCCCCTCTGAATGCGCAAACAGCTGTTTTCTCTGTCAAAGAGTTATGGCATCTAAAATTATTCCAGCAAAAAGCTTGTCTCCTGTTTTTATCTCCTGACAGGTTCACAGTGACACCCTGTGGGGTTGTGATGAGGAGAAAGAGAGAGTACACAGAGAATTGGAATTGGGCCATAAACAGCATCCTTACCCAACAACTCTCTTTTCAGGTTCTTTTCAGGTTCATGATTCTCTGATGTACTGAAAGTTCTCTGGTGTCCCGTTACAAAACTACAAAACTACCTTCTGCAATTAGGAGAGACAGGAATAGTTTTTTTTTTTAAAAGCAGATTCTGACCAGACTGAACTTTAGGGGGAAGCCAGGAAGAAAATACTTATTAGGCTACCTAGATTAGGAGCACTCATGTCTTCTTTCTAGAGACTAGTAATAAAGCAGGCTCTGTTACCCACTGACAGTTGCAGAATCTGATCAAAAATTATTTGCTGCATGATACAATATCAAAGAAAAATCTGTTTGGCACGTTTCTTATTCAAGTTATCCATTTCTACATGTGAACAAAAGGCACATATTTTTCAGCTGTATTTTGGAAAAAATTAAAAAATACCGGTGATGAAGATGTGGACATAATGTGATACATAGGGCAAATCTATATTTTTTCTAATATAATATGAACAACTAATATAATCATAGATCAAGAGGTAGAAACAAAATGTGAGAATACACGGGCATGGAAAGCTTGCATTGAAAAGAGTTTGGACTTGTGATGTTGTGGGACCATCCATCAGAACATTCAAGAGAGATATCCAAAAATCTCTCTGTCTGGTTTTTGGAACACAGAAAACAGTGATGTTGGTGGAACTGCAAGACCTTTCTTCAGTGAAGGAACAGAGAGCTTACTGCTCCTGAAACAGGCCATTCTGCTGTTTTGTATGGGCAGCAGCATATTATTTTTGCATTGCTATTGGATAATAATAATTGTTATATTGTTAAGATTATGCTGATGTAACCTCTCTGAATTTAAGAAGAATAGGCGGGTGATAATACTAAAAAGTTATGTTCAGATAATTTTTCCTGTTTTGATATGGTAGATGGTAACAATGTGTGATTTCATAACCAGAGGGAAAGAATTTCCACAGGACTTAAAGCTCCTGAAGAAAATTTTGTGATATTGATGTGTTTTTTCAAACCAGAAAATTAAATATGGAAAATGCCGAACTCTACAGAGTACTCATATCCTAAAATAGATAGAGAAGAAATTGTCGAAGAATTTGAACCCTTCCACTATAGCGAATAATGCTGGAGGTTTTGCAAGGTGCTGCACTTTATCTGACTCTTCTAAGGTGGATTCTTCCAGTCCAGCTAGGAGTCTGGACAGCCCAGGAGATTACAGCCAGCTTCTTTTCATCTTCTTCATCATGGGTAATCACAGTAAGGTATATCATGAGGCATGAACACAAAAAACCCCCACGTGATCAGAAAAAAAAAAGTTCCAGTGTTTCATTTCTAACAAAAGCAAACAATCTTGAGGTCCTAGATTGCTGTTCTGAGATAAGAATTTCCTCCATTCAGATTCAGATGAGAGAGAACACTTCTGGCCTTGCAAGTACTGCAGCAGTGCCCCTTTTCTCCCTCCACCTTGAATGACTTTTTCAGTGCATTTTTAATAGTAGATTTTCATCCTGGACGAGCTAGATCTTGTTTAACACAGGTGTTTCTCTAGTTATATTCAAGAGAAATCAGCGAGGATGGCACATAAAAGCCGCTTGATGTTGTCATCATTCTTGGTGTGCTTTGCTGATTCTGTAACAATTGTTACAGCAGTTCACACAAGCATCCCCTGCGTGGGGTGGCACACCAGAAAGTAAGTCCTGGGCCAGATTCTCTCCTGCGCTGAAATATGCCTTAGGCACTCATCTGTGTCACTGGCAAGTGATCCTTCTCTGATATTTCAAGTTCACTATGGGTGTCAAATCATAAGACAGAAAAGCTGAAGGATACTTTTTGTTTTGTTGAAGAATGATGTGTTCAATTCTCCCTTTCTCCCCACTCCTGCAGAATACATGTATACTTTGTGGTGGGTGAGAAATCATGGTATGATGGAATTCACAGCCGGTCAATAAGACAGATTTCAGCCTGTATATACAATCTCCAGGATCTCCACTGCAATAAGCCATAGAATAATCAAAAGGAAAATAAGCTTGTAGGCTGTGAGTTTCGGGGTTTTTCCACTTGTACACTTG
>VZRN01006084.1:10196-22731 GCA_013397935.1 Dasyornis broadbenti
TTTTAAGAAGAAAATTTTTCCACATATACCTGCTCATCTAATAGCTCAGCAGGAATTTACTCTGAACTACAGTGATGTTTGAGAGGATTGATAATTTTTTAACCACCTGTCATTCTGCCTTCCTGCTTTCTCACACGATTGATTTTACTCTGCAATTAACCTATTCTACTGGTCCATTAGAGTTCAGAGACTTAGCCCTCTTCCTCTTTCCTTGTTTTTGAAAGAGAAACCTTCTAGTGCACCTTTTCCAGCCCCTAGTTCAGCATGCTTAAAGGATTGGAAACATTAGGAGAAAATCTTTCAAATTTCTGGATGAAAGAAGCCCTAGGTACAGGCCTGGGGCTAAATATTGCCTTCACAGACTTCAACAGGAATGAAAAATATGCATTTATTCTGACTTTAAATCACTTACTAATAGCAGATAACTTTGAAATTTTGTGAATATTGAATATAAGGATACTTTAGCCTGCGTTTCAAATATATATGTCCTTTTGAAGGTCTAGAAAATAGGTATTTCATATCTGACTTTGTCCAAAGAAATCCATCATTGATGAAAATTTCCTTCCAGCTAGAAGTTTAGTAGACTTTTTTATAAGTAAAAGATACAGTGTTTAAAGTTCACAGCTGACATCTGCAAACGGCCATTCCATAGAGTATGATGTCTTTTCTTGGTACTCTGGCTTAGAGTTCCCTCACTTGCATAGCCCATCAGTGAAGAACTTCAAGGATACGTTGACTTGAGGATATTCTTTTATTTGTTCTTTTTACTTTTATTCAGCTATGAAAAACTGTAGTTTTTTTCAGAACAAATAGTTCACCCTGAGTACACTGAGCCTTTTCAGGACTGTAAAAATATTGCGGAAGGCAAAATTCCAAGTCTTTATTGAGTAAGAAGACAAGATAAAGTTGTTGATTATGCTTGTGGCAAGCACTGCATGAGCAGGAAAATCTCCCATGGTGGTACATCATGTCCTGAAAATAAAATTTTCTTCCTATTTATGAATTTCAAATCCTTGTGACAGAAGATATTAGAAGTGTGTCTCCTACCTATATGATAATCTGAGGAACCCTGCTGTCATCCAGTGTCACAGTAAATGCTGGACAATGTCATGCAAAGAGGGTAGATTTTTTATGGTATAGCTCTAGCAGATACGTTCAGACTCCCCTGGCTAGGGAGGGGATGGCACACTGTCAGTTGTGATCTGTGAAAATCCAAATAGCTAGTGCTTTTTCTTCAGATTTATTTGCTTCATGGCTCTGATTTATAGCTGAGGCACCAGCTCCACAGGATAATTCCTCCTGAAATAACACAAATCTGAGATTGTCTCAGATTTGTCTCTGAGAGACCAGGTTGTCTCACTTACTCAGTTACAGCACCTTCCTGCATTCAGTGATCACTAACTAAAGAAAAAGTCAGCCTTTCACCCCTGGGCTACTGCCACCATGTATGAGAAAGTCACACAAGTTGGAAAAGGTAGAAATAAACTAAAACAAAATTATAAATAAATAAATAAATAAATTCTTTTAATAAGGGAGGGAATTCCATATTGTCTAATTTAAGACACATACAAAAGCAGCATGTCCAAGAACCTTCAGATATGGGAGTATACTTGGAAACAAAACCAACAAAACCCTAGACCTGTAGGATCAGCATTTTGATTATGACCACAGAGAGAACATGGTATACCTACCCTTTTTTGTTCTGTGAATAAAACTCTTTTCCTCCCACAAGGGGATTAAAGTGCTCAATTTTAACATGCAAGACTTGCCAGGCTGACTGCCTTCACATTAATTGTGGTTTCTTCTTTGTTAAGTGGCTGTTAGGACTAGAATCAAACCTAGTTTGCATTTCCAACTCATTAAATCAGGAACAGTCATGTCACAGCCTTATTTGAGGATGACAGTTTCTGGAAGACTCATGACCTTTCAAATACTTCTGTAAGTTTTTCCAACAACACTGAATTCCTGAGCTGGATCGATTTCCAGTAGGAAAGAAATAGCAATCAATAAGATATGAGAGAGATAACATAAAGGAGGAAATCTGTTTTGTTCTCATTATTGTCCTTCACGTAAGTGGATTCTGCAACCATTTCTTTATCATTGTATTGTAGAAGTATGTTTCATCCCTTCCTATGATCTTTTAGTGATTTTTCATTCTTTGTACAACTTAGAAAACATCTACTTTTTAACACATCTGTAATTTTATTGTCTTTTAACTAATCATTTCTATTGGGTCTGTGTGGATTCTGTTGGCATGATTTTTATCTGAGTAGCTCCTTAAGACTTATAAATTAAAATTGACATTTTGTTGAACTTATAAGAATAATTTTTAAAATTAGACTGTATCAACATGTGTCTCTTTCTGGCTGCCTGGAAGGGGAGCTTCTGTATTTTGACAGCTTGGGGGGTCCCATATGCTTTCAGACTGTTTCCTTGTATAGTGTTTTCCCTGTTAATGCTGATGTGAAGCGGGCTAATGCTGCTCTTTTAATATTAATTCTTATGGCCTTTTAAGCTTCTCCAGAGATGATGGGGTGAGCATTTCACCTGCCTCCATTTGTGTGGTTTGTACAGAAGCTCAAACAAATTCTGTGATCTGCTCAGTGCCAGTTTCTGTGTTCGTCTCTGTGCACGCTTTGGAGGTTTATGACTGTTTAGCTGGCATGTACAAAAGAAGCACTGAACACTTCCACACATGGTAAACATTCTCCCCTTTGCTAGATTGTTTTAATTATGTCCCATTCTCATATCTGCCTGGCTTTTCTGTTCTGTCATGTTTATTTATTTTGGTCCTTTGTCTTCCCACTTCATCTCAGGTCTCATTTCTCTCATTTGGTGCAGAATAACCTAGACTGGCAGGTGAGGTGGTTCCCTTCTGCAGCTGTTTGTTTGTCAACAGTGTGTTTTCTATAGTTGTCTGGAACCCCGTGTATTCCTACTATTCTCAGTGAATTGTGCCTGACTGCATTCATTTGATAGTTGGCACTTTTATCTCTTTTTAAAACTGATATAGTGCTGATACTGTGTATACCTATTTTGGTTATAACTGAGCCATACACATTATTTAATGTGTCTGTGTACTTCTTACTAAATTTTTTCACTTTCTCTTTAAAAAAAAAAAAAAAAAAAAAAAGGGAGAATCAGATACATCAAAATTCTAACTTTATAATTTTACTTCCGTAATTTGGTAATCTACACTCTTTTACAACTTATACCTACATCAACTTTGTAACTACTTACTCAAAGAACCAAATTCTCTCCAAATTCATGTGTTTTGAAAAACTCAATTATGTTTTTTTCACAATGTGTAAATGCTTCTGATTTGTCTTGTCCAGAAATTTACCCTACTAGAGCTCACTGAAGAAAGGTAAGAAAGCTATAAATATGTTTTGTCACACATTTCCAAGTTGCGCATGTCAACTTTGCAGTAAGCATCCACAAAAGAGTACTTCCAAGCATCCTGGCTTGTAACGGTCACCTGTCCTTTCAGACAGAGTGTTAAACAGCTGACACTGCTCTTGATCTGCATGTTGTCTTCAACTGAATTTGTAGTGCTGAGACATCAAAGAAAGTACATTGCATTTGCATGGCTTATCATGTCCTGCTGGCTACAGAAATTGGTGGGCCTTATCTCTTTCAGACCAATGAAAGACCTATGTTTCTTTCAAGCTTTGGCTAAACATTAGGGACAGTAGGTAATTTCTTTGCCCATTTGCACCTTGAGTATATCTCATATATATGTCAGTACAGCCATTAATGTTGCTGACCATGTCTCCTTCACGTCTTACAAATTTATTTACCACAAGGCTTGTCCATCTGGCATAATTTTTAGAAATAATTTCAATTTAGGAGTCCATTCATGGTACAGTCTTCATTTTAAGTAGATGCCTAGTCAGTAGCCTAACATTAAGTTTTGACTCCACAAAGCCTAATTACATCATTTGGAGTGTCTCAAACACAGCTTCAGATGATGTTCTTCTAACACAACTGCTTTATCGAAGTTCTAGCTGAACACTTATCTCCCAAAAAAACCTCATATCCTGCTGTGAGTGGTCTTGCTGTCGTATAATCTCTGATGAGGATTTAAAGGTGAGCTGTCAGAAAGCATTGCCTAGCACACTCCAACGCATCCTTCAAGTTTAGTGTAGACTAAGCAGGTTAGTTTAAGATATACTACTAGGCTGAGTTGCATAAAAAGGAGAACCAATGAGCAATGTAGCTACAGATAAATCCTCTGTAAGTATTTATTACTGCCAAATCATAAGACGATCTTTGGATATTTCAAATTATTATCCATCTTCTTTATCATTAAGGGTGCTACATGTAGAATAATATGACAGCTGTGGGTAGGAAGATGCCAGAACAGTTTCTGGAAAGGTGATTTTCCAGGGTAAAATGGTTAACTGCCACTGTTTGAGTTAGGAATACAACAAGGTTTGACATCTAATGATACTGTTAGTTGAAAGAAGTTGGGAGATACCAAGACAAGGTACTCTGCATGTGCAGAGGTGCAATTGTAGATCTATTTTTATAGAACCTACAGAAGTAAAGCTGGGTTTAGCTTAAAAAGAGGACAAAAATTATGGGACTGATTGGTGGAAGCGAATTAAGCAGAGATTTGACCAACTAGAAGCTGTCAAAATTGAGGGAAAACATCCTGAATATTTTGAGTTCAGGGAGAAAAGCTACTGGTTTCTTCAGTACCTAAGGGAGAGTTAGAGTCAATAATGAATTTCCATTAGTCCTACTCCCATGTTGCAGACTTCAGGTTTCCCTCGCGAGTAAGGAATGTAACAGACTGAAACTGCACCCTTGCTGTGTTCACTGTCGGTTGTAGGAATACACAAGAAAGGAGCTGAAGTCTTGCAATGCAAGAAGCTTCCATAAGAAAATATGCAAACATGAGTCAATGAGAACTCTGGAATTTTTGGTGTTTAGCAGGAATGAAATTAAGTGATAAACAGTCTCAGATCCTTAGAATCACTGGTGTTGAAAAAATTAGTTTCAAAAATTAAAATTGCAAAATAAAATATATTATATTTTTAAGTCTAATTAAATATTATTTCTTTTTTTTTTCTTCAGTCACTTCATGCAACTCCAGGATTTAATTTGGGCATATTTGGATGTAACTGGTTCTGAGCATTATTGCATACTTCATTTCAAGAAGGCTGTTCCAGTGTTTCAGCATTTCCCCATTCTCTTGCAAGGCAGTCTAAGTTTCTTCTTCCACAATCTCTGTTACAGTTCCACTGTCCTAGTTCATACATGCTCCAGCTTTTTCTCCCAGACAAGTGCCCTTACCATGGTATGAGACCACCCCTTCCTCCAGCTCTCCTCCCTTACTGAATTTTGTCAAGACTGCTTAGTTTCTGTCTCTCTTTGCAGCTGAAAGACTGAAAACACAGCACAGTTATTGTTCTGTTCTACTTATGTAATTAAAAAGTAGAGGTGACTTCAGAAACCATAAACATGTCAATTGTCTTTTGTTCTGTCTCATGACATAGAATTACTCTGGAGAATCGATCTTCCAAATGTTAATAATTCTGTAATGAGCATGTATGCACTGTGACCATAGCACTTGAAAAGCTAACAGCTTGACAAAATATGACTCATTTCCCATTTTGTTCCCTGTCACTTTACAGATACCAAAACAGAAATACAAGCTGGATAAAACTGATCCCAGAAGAGAAGTAAATATTAAATTTCTAGACTTTGTCTAAGAAACTTAAGATGTGTTAGAGGCTCAAGAGTCCTTTGAATTGATTTGAAAAGAGCAGAGCACCTCTTTTAGTAGATGTCATTTACAAAGAGGAATTTCCCTCTCCCTTTGCTCTTATTTGTTCTCTCCTGTAGGTTGTGTTGCAATGCTAAAAATTCCCATTATTATTAATAACTGGAAATTTGCAAACATACAACATTTGTCAGGAATGTTCTGGGCTATAGACCCCAGTATCTTCAAGTGAGTGGTTTATATTCCTGTTTCTTTTTTTCCAATGACAGACAGCTTCTATATTTATCTTTTGTGTTCTACTAACTTATCTTAATTTTGTTATGTGTTGTATTGGTTAAAAAAGGATTAACTGACCAAGAAACATGTTTTAGCTGCAGCAGGGAGAGGGGAAAAGCAATATAAATTTTCGGTATCATGTTTCATTAAATCCCCAGCTACTAGTCCTTTGGTCTTGGTAACCACTCACACTCCATTCTGGAGGAGATAATACTTTCCCTCTTCCATATATGACTCTTGTGGAATTATCAATCTGATCCTTTATGTACCTCAGAAAAACTGAGGTGTGTGAGCAATGACATCTACCCATGCATAGCATTCTTGGGCTCAACAATTTTCTCTGCTCTCCCAGTATCTTCTGGTGGTAAGGACTCTCTGCAATTTTGGAAATGCTACATGAAATTTCCTATTCTGAAGTTTTAAATCAGTTGAAAATATCAGTTTTGGAAAATGGGATTTTAAAAAGAGAATAAGAACTACCTATTTACTTGGGTAGTATAGAGATTACATTCTGGATAAAATTCACTTGTTCTTTCTCCAAATGCTCCCTTCCCTTTGTGTTTCAAATTGGTATCTTTCACACTAAAGGACAGAAGATCTCAGTGAGTATGACAGAAGAAAGGGAAACAAGATGACTTGCCAACCTCTATTTACCCCTGGAAAATATTACAGACACCAAACACAAATAAACTATTTCACCAAAATCTCTGAACAAACAAGCAAAAAATCATCTTCAGACCTTTCAGAAACAGAAGCAAATGAAAAATGACATATCAAAAAACCTCTGCTCTAAAATTAGTTACATGAAGAAACAGAGAAAAACTTAACTAGCTTTAACACATATTATGAAGGTAACAAAATAAAGGTTTTACTCAATATAGGTCCCTTATATTGGTTAAAAATATCTTTAATAATTTGGGCTACTTGCAGTAGTTTTAAGTGCAGGCTTTTTGTCTTATACAAGTGTCTAAATTTCTACTCTAAAGGTCTCAAAATTCTGCTAACTACTATATGGTATTTTTTTTTTTAATTCCAGAAATTGTCCACTTTCTTCACATTGTGCATCTAGGGTAAAAGTTTTTGGTTTCCTAGTTAGCAAGACTCTTCTCTCACATTTCATTGTTTCACTTCTAATAAAATGTTTCCTCCCCGTCCCCCACACCCACACTAAGGAACTGTGACCATCGATCACATCACTTTCACCTGCAATGGCTCTACATACAGAGCTTTCCCACTATTAAATGCCCAGAGAAAGGCTGCATAAACTTGATAAGGGTCCACTTGTTTCTCAAAATGGCTATGAGGCCAAAACTCTACAGCACAGAAGAAGCCAGAGAGTCAAAAGGTTCAGTAATCCTGACACCTTCTGAGCCGTTTCACATTAATATTGTTAGAATCTTTTGCAACAAAACATTGCTATGGAAGATTTACTTTGATTCAAGATCCCATAGCTTCTGACAAGCACCAAAAATAAGCGATGAGAACAAACCAAACAGAAATCCAGGCACGTGCAGAGCCTGCTGACAGGGCAGTGCAACACAAGAGGCACCCCAGAATGCTAGTCAAGGTGTCAGCAAGCATTCTGATGCTCTTGGGCCATGCTGGCCAACACTGGGAGTTACCTAGAGGTAACTGAAAGGAAAAATAACTCCTACACTCAGTTAAGCAGAAGTTTATTTAATTTTGGAATAGTGCAGGAAAGACTGGTCCTAGCCCCCTTTTCCATCCCTTGCCACACATCCTGACTCTCTCCTTTGATTTCATTCTGATGGGTGGGGTTGAGGCATTGAACACGGGCTGCATTCTGAGGATTGCAATGTGAACACACACAGAGAGCCACAGAGAACACACAGGATTAAAAGGACTCATTTTTGGCAGCACTGTCACCTTAAGTATTCTTAAGCACTACATTTAAAACACAAATTAAGTAAACTTGGAAGCATTTCCTTCCCTATTGGATGTGAAAATATATGCAACTGTGAACAATCTTTATTGTTTCTATGTTAATAAAGTCATTTGTGTTTACATGTTTTCTTCACCGTATTTGAGTTTCTCAGGCAGAAATAACTGATATTGAGAGTCATTGAATACAGCATATAAGAAAGAATTTCAGCATTTCTCAAGCTCATTTAAGACAATTCTTAAGTGTTTGCAAATGGACTTCTGTGACCATAATACAGTCTTGTTTCCTAAATCTCCATTATGGAAAAAGAAAATATTAAAATTATTTATGGATTTCAAACCCACAACTATTTTGGTTCTCCATGCATTTTTTGTGAAATATTTTAATCCTCTGAGTGAGAATTCATAAGGCTATTTGAAAGGCTGGAAAATCTTCATCCTATGACATGTCTGCAAGATAGAAACCATAGATACTGAGATACAATTTGGAGTCTCAAAAAAGAGTTTCCAGGGTGTCCACTCAGCTGCAAACTTAATCCAGGGGTAATTAGACTGACCAAGTGCGGCACCCTGTTGGAAGTATACTTTTACTGTATTGAACATAACATGGAATACTCCCTCCTGGATTTTCAGGTCAGGGATACTGAGCTTACTTCCCAAATTCTTTCTCTCACACCCTTTACAAGGGTACACGGATGCAAGTTTGACTGAAGTTAACTGCAAACAGAGTCCAAGAGTTTGGTGAGAATTAACTAGGTTGGGGAAGAAACTAAAAGTGTTTTGAATGTGGGTTATTATTTTGAAATAAGTGAAATAGTCTTGAGAAATTGTAGTTGATCCTTTCATCTTCTGCCACCTTTTTTTTTTTTTTTTAATAAAAGATCAAAATAACAAGGTACTGGTAAGAATTACCTTGATCTGACTTCCTTTTATGATATAAAAAGAGGTTATTCAGGGCATCAAATAAAGCAGTTAGCTGTTGTTAGTTATGGTGAATTTGTGTGGAAAATTTGTGTGTTTCCAAAGATTGAAAATCCATTTTTATTTTAGAGTACTCCTAATGGTTTGCTAAGTTCAGGTTAGAAATTGTAGCTTACAGACCATAGTTGCTAAAATCCAAATGGCAGGAAAAGCAATAATGTCAAAGTTAATTTGTAATTGAAAATCACCATTATGAAAAGTGATTCCTCCTTTAAGTAATTTGATATGTTTTAAGATTAATTCCTTTGAACATTTTCGTTATTTCAAATTATTTTATAACATTGAAAAGGAGTGAATCTTACAGTTATTATGGCTGGTCTTGTACATATGATACTCTGCAACCTTTTCACAGAATGAGGGTTGGAGGAGATCTTAAAGATCCCCTAAACCCACCACCAATATAATCACCCCTAATCATATCCGCATTTGCCACATCCAGATTCCTCTAGAACGTTTCCAGAGACAGTGACTCCACGACTTCTCTGCACAACTTATGCCAATGCCTATGCCAATGCCTTTCACAGTCTATCTGTGAAAAAAATCATTCAAATTTCTAAGCCAAACCTCTCCTGGTGCATCTGAAGGCCATTTCCTCTCATCATGTCACTTGAGATGTGGCAGCAAACACCTACACTCACAACAACCTCCTTTCAGGTAGTTATGAAGAAATGCTGAAGAAGTTAAAGACACCAGAAATGTAAAATAAATTATTATTAAAGTAAATTTAACATTATTATTATAAACTAAGGCATGTCTTTAATACAAATCTTTAAATGGTATAGTTTTAAGGGTACTAAACTGTGCAGTATCATCTGCTGTGTCTGCAAAGCATCCAGTGATTTAATCTGCCTCCATAATTTACAATGTTAAGACCTTTAATTTCACAGTTATAATTCTATTTTGGTTTCAGTAGTAATTAAATGTGCAAAAAAAAGTTAAAATATTTATTTGCATGGTTTTCAGACTTTCCACAAATTTCTTTGTCACAAGAAAGGAAAGTTACAATGGACACCAGCAAACAAAAAGTCAGGGCTGTATGTGCCATACTGCAAGAAAAGTAATTTACATGAGTAGTTGAAAGAATCATACGAGTACTTAAAAACACTGCAGCTTATTTGCAATGGAATGCATGCCATGCATGTATCCTCATTGTGACGGGCAAAAAAACCAATTTTGGTGAGGATGGATGGTTTGCTTTGCCTAGGGTGTTGAGAGTAGATACAATATAAGACAAATAAGCATCCAGTTACAAATGAAATTGCATTTGTTGTCCATCCTACAATTGGCACTTGACTGCTATGAGTAGCAGCGATATATAAATTATAATCTGTCCTGTACTGATGCCTGGATGGAATCTGGTGATCAGACACACAGTCTGTCACTGTGTGTAGCATTTAGTCCTCTTGGCAGCATTTAGTCCTCTTGGCAAACCTGGTTAGCTTTTTTACTGATTACTGAAGTATCAGCTATCAATGCTTAAGAGAAATTCACTGAGGGGGTAAACTCCTGAGTTCCTTTGCTTTACTACCACAGTGACTCGCTCAGGAACAGGTGGTATAGCTGCACAAGGGACAGGCCTACTAGCATCATGTACACAAGTTCTGAACATAACAGCAACAAAATCCTCTCGATTAATTGTAGAAGAGTTGCATTGAGAAAAACATAAAAGAGGTAGAAAATGAACGGACTGATTTATCCTCAATGACCAGTCAGATCTGGTAGGTGGAGATCTGAGCTTAAAGTAGACCTACTGTTCTGTTACAATTATTTGTTTTACTATAACCCTTCTGTCAGAGAAACTAACTTGCTTAAAGTGCTTGATAAGACAACACTAATTAAAAAAAAATTAAAAAGAAAAAAAAGAAAAAAATCATTCAGCAAAGTTATTAAGGGAAAATATAGGAAGAAATATATATGAAAATGTAGGGGTGTTATGAGATTTTAGGGGGTCTGTGTTATTTCTGTCCAAGAAAAGATAGAAACTTCAGAAAATTCTTGTGCAATTGGCTAGTGGAGGTGGGACAAGTGAATTCTGACAAGCATATGCCCTGTACAAACCTAAACTGCTTGCAAAATCTAATGGACATGCTAAATTTGTCAATTTTACTGAAAAAGGCCTCGTTTTTAAATGCATTTTTAGTATTAAGTGTTGAAGATACAGACATGGAATTATATGCATAGGCAAAGCTAAATTCTTATTAAAATCTGACCTTTGAAATACACAAGATGAAAATTAACAAAATGGGGAAATATCCTGTCTTGACAAAGAAATGGAGACTGGGTATTTGGACCAGTGTCTCAGGTATTCCTTCTGCCTTATATCTATGAATCTGCACTGTATGCTTTCATGTTCTCTTTCTCCTATCTCAAAAAATCCCAAACCACCCCAACAAAAAAACCCACAAGAAAACAAACCAAAAAATCCCCAACAAAAATACACAGAAGGGGAGAAAGTACCTAACAAAGCTATTTTACTTGAGCAGAGTTCATCTACAGCTTTCAACTTAAAAGTCCTGCTGATTGTAATGACTGCTGTGCCAGCACAGTGTGAATCACAGCGTAACTTTATACAACAGGATTTTTTGATCTGCAGAATTATACAATCCACCCTTTCAGTGAGAGATTAAACTTTCTGAGGTCAATGCCTTCCCAGCATTATTTTTATAAGGTAAGAAATGAATAGGACTCAGACTATTAACTTGTTTTGGTTTCAATATAGTCAATAAACTGAAGATTTTTAATGGTTGTCCTCCTCGTCACCAGGATTTTTGTGCTGCTCTCAAATTTCCTCTCGGGTGTACTGCAACAGAATTCATTTGTCCCTATATAAAAACCTGAAATAAGTTCATTGGTGAAGAACCCTGGGACTAGACCAGTTTTAAGAGTAACATTACCTGCTGAAGAGCGGATGTCCTGAAAAGGGCACAGAGACCAACTCATCACAGCTGTGCCTGGTCAGAGGATGGGACCACACAAGGGTAAACCGAGCACAAGAGGTTCCAAATGGATATGATGGGGGTGGTGGAAATAATTACAGTAATGACTAAGCAGTGGTACAGATTGCGCAGAAAAGCTCCACAGCTTGTCTTCCTACTAGACGGGTTTCAAGCCCCAGCTAGGCGGCATCCTGAGCAACCTGCTCTTAGCTTAGAATTGACCATGTCATGAGTAGAGTTTGCAAAAAAGACCTCCTGATGTCCTTTCCAGGCTGAATGGTTTGGGAATGATTCTATGTGCCTAGAACGTCAGAGCATCAACTTTACCACTTCTATAAGAATTATTCTGAGGTGCTAGTAACCATGGGAAATGGGAAGGGTAGATGGGGGAACACAGAAAAAAGCATGTGTAGTTACAGCCTAAGGTACAAACACGTACAAGAAACTTCTAAAGCGCAAATGAAGGCTCTTAACTTCAACGCAAAACAAGTGCAATATAAATGTTTCTACTATTTGCTCAGGAGATCTCCCTGCATTCCCTTGGGCTAAAACATCAGTCTAAGGACAGGGTATGTTGAGGTAGAGATCTGCATGCACAGTGTTTGTGTAAGAAAGTGTGAACTCAAACGGTCACAGAAGTTTAGAGAATCACAGAATTTAGAGAGTGAAGTTGCTAGAGGGTGGTCTTTCCATCCCCTCCCCCTCTTCC
>VZRN01006084.1:22785-36622 GCA_013397935.1 Dasyornis broadbenti
CTCCCCAACCCCCCCCCCCCCCCCAATTTATGTGCCTGCCTTGCATAGAAAATGCTCTGCTGCAGCAGATAAACGACACTTTTGGGAAAACAGACAAATAAAAAAGTGCATATTCCATTCAAGAAAACATTTGAAGTCTTTAAAGTCTCCAGCACCTTTCAGCCTACCAACATGTTTTCTATCTGATAATAACTTGTTCCAAGTTGAATTACCATGGTTGGCTGCATCCTATCACACCTTTGGATTAGAAAAGTGGACCTTAGAAGTATTTGTGCAGTATTTCTTGATTATTCACAAGTTAGCTCTTGATTGAAGTAGGCTTCAACAAAACACCCGGTTCACCCCTGACTGTAGCAAGAGCTTTGAACCATGCATCGGGAAATTGACCTTCACAGATTATCATGACCTTCAAACTGTTGCTATATCACTGAACTGAGTCTTTTGCAGAATGTGATGATAAACCTGTGGATTACTGGGTGATAATATGTCAGTACCTTTGAAAAGCACTTATCACAAAGACATATCTGAAGAAATTATTTTAAAAACTTTTTCTTCAAAGTAACAACAGCAAAAAAAAATGTCTTTATTGTGTATCAGTTTTCACTGTCAGCATATATCCTCTTATATATAGGAATATTAAGAATAAAAAGGGAGTTATGCTTTATATTTATGGAGAGTTACAGGAAAGTGCTTGCAAAAATAAACTTTTTCTATTACTACTATTTGCATATTATTACTATTACTGTTGTTATTGGTAACAGTATAATGAAGTAGTCCTTAAAGACAAGATTTAGGAAAAAAAACCACTGTTCTATTGGGAAATGTACAACTACAGGATAGAAAAAATTATCAGTCCTTCCTTCCCAATAAAAAGTACCATTATGCTTGAGGGTATTTCAATAACTGCAGCATGACTTGTTGAAGAATCATAATCAATGTTTAAAACAGGGTTTCAGGAAAGTTTGTTGAAATTATTAGAATTGTCACAACAGAGAGAGGGTGACAACTGTCTTGATGTATGGCCGATTGCTGCAGTAAAGTTCTCAGAACTCACTCCGATCTGAATAGGCAGTTAAGCAAGTTTGATCAATAAATTTAGGCATGTAAAATATTTAATAAATACACATGAATTAGTGGTCAATTTGCTACTAAGCTCTTGTGAAAACCTAACTAAATGCATCTCAAATGTTACATGCATACAAAAAATGACACCAACTCACAGATGTCTGGTGACAGGTCAGAGAGCTCTCAGCCTTGAGAGGTAGTCTTGAGAGGTGCCCCTACTTGAGGTAAGATCACCAGGGCACAGCCAGATGCTGCAGAGGGAGAGCTCAATGGACCATGATGGCTGCAAATATTTATAGTGTAAAGTGACAGCCAAAATCTCTAGTCAGATTTTCTGCTGTGTTCATGCAGTTCTGGCCAGTAAACCGCACAGTCTCCAGCCAAACCAGCCTTTGGGGAGTCAGGTGCTGAGTTCTCACTGACATCCATCCACAGCAGAATTAAGCTGGGTGCTTATTTACATGCTGAGCATCACCTTTTCATCAAAGCCCAGTTCATTCGAACTGGAGCAGCATATCCATCGCAGCTGGGTTTTGCCAACTTTGATCATTCAGGATGGTTTTTTTCAAACCTGAAGAACTTTTTAAACATGAAAATTCTAAGCATCAGAACTATACAACTGAAGCTGAAGCAGTTGTATTTGAGGTCACTAAAGTACACAGACATTCTTATTAAAAAGTCTATGCACACTTATTCTTCATTTTAAAAGACCCTTACCTATTCAGCCAAACATAATTCAAAAAGCTAAAGAACAAAACAAGATAATGAAATTATTTGATGATTACTTGTATTGTTTAACATCAATGAGCTAAAATTCACATTCCTTCTCTCAGTATTAAAACCAAAAAAAAAACTTTATTTTTTAAAAAATTATTTCTTAAAAATTTTCTGGAACTTAAATCAGTGGTAGAAAAAAATCGTTTTTTAAAAAAATTGATTTTATATATTCTAATGGAAATTTCTTAACAAGCTGTGAATATTTAAAAAAAATCAAATTTGTTCTTTCCAAATTCTGAACTAAATGTACTGATAATAATTGAAAGAGAAATTTGCATTATGTCATAACCTATACTCATGCTTCAGGGTTTACACAGGAACTGGCATATTTTATAATCTCATTTCTTGACAATTCAGAGTGAAAACAAGGGCTACAGTGACTCATGGGTCATCCCTAAGTCTGGTAGCATTGAATGTAGAGAGATTACTGAAGTCATTGAGAATTTAATAATTATCTTCAGCTGCACAATGAGAAAGGCCAGAACTCCTCACTGATTCTGAAAAAACTGGGTGTTAAAATGTAACACCCAGTTCTTTCCTCAGTATAAGTATAGATGTGTGATCTGTAGTTACACTGAGAATACAAAATCCTAACTTTAGAAATATGTTTTAGGATATGAAGCAGTTGTATCATCTCATAATGAGTTTTTATTTTGGCTCAGTATCCATTAGGACTATATGAAATTGGCTAAAGTGACTATACATAAACTGAAAATGGTGATCATTCTCTTAATTTAATTTTTCAGAAATGTCTAGGTTTATTCACCAACAGTTTCCAATTTGAATAAATTATTATATTAAAAAATCCAGAACTAAAATCCTATATTTTCTAAGTAACATCTGCAGACTAAAATTTTTCTAAAGTGACCAGACCTTATGGTGCCAAAATTTTGTAAATCAAATTCTTAAGTACTGCATATTTCAGTAGCTGAAAGCATTCTAAAGGCTCCTGGAATTACTCCATTATTTCTACTTTTTTGGCCATTAGAAAGTTTAATTTAATCAAGAGGATCTATCTTTCAGTAATCAGAAAGTTAATGTTGCATTGATTGAAGAGTTGAGACATGATGTTGCGGTGGCCCAGGTTGCCACGCAGGACGTGGCAACCTCAGTGACTGTGGACTCGGAGATGGCCGCAACCCAGCCCGCTCCTCGCGAGGGGTCTGCCCCACAGACTTTTAGCTTTTGGACTAATGACAAGGTTTCTTGGGCAGACCCCGACCGGGATACAGATAGCGAGGGCGGTGCCGAGGGGCTGGCCACTCCCACGGGCCACCGCTCACTTTGACGCTCCTCCCCCTGTTATTGAATTTTCTTTAGTTAATTGTCATTCTTATGTTAATGTACTGTCAATCCCCTAAACCCTTCCCCTTCTCCTCCCTTATTCTGGAACTGTCCCTTGTATTCCCTTTTTCATTGGTTATATTCTCCGAACACACCCCTGAGACCGCGCCTTAATGTATCCTATTGGTTTACCCTGTTTATGTAAGCCGTTCCTATTGGTTCGTTGATTTGTATCCTCCCATCTCTGCCCAGCTCCTCCCCTCCTTAAACCCCTTGTCACCCCTCATTCTGGGCCTTCTGTGCTTGGTTCCCTTCAGTGTCCCTGAACCCACGTCTCTCTTCTCGGGAGGTTTGGGTAATAAAGGCTCTGAAATTATACCAACGCAGGAGGTCCCTCTCTCCTCTTTACTCCTGTTGCCACACTTTGCAAGCGGCTACTGTTGCACTCTTCTAAGTGCTTCGAGGACAGAGATACAAGACTCAGGTTGCCGGGATACCGCTCGCCTCGGGGAGGCTGTGGCAGTCGAGATTGCAGCCTGAGTCTTGGTGCCGGTGATCCGAGCTCGGCACGTCGTCCTGCCCTGGTCAAGCCGGGCCAAGCGAGTGGCCAGTGGACGCGGCGACAACATGATGCTCTGTTTCTTTTTTTATAGTTTTAATTTCTTTCTTGGGTTTACTTTCTACACATTACAGGTGATTTACCAGTATTTACACTGAATGAAGTAAATGTATTTCTTTTTAGTATGCTAGATAAATTCTGAAATTATTTATCTCATGGCTTTCTCTGATTTGTACAATATTCTTCTATTTTTTCGCCTTCCCTTACATTATTATTTTTCTTGGCTTGCTTAGGATATTCTTATTCCACCAAGTAATATAAATGTTACTGCTTTTAAACCCACCTCTTTTGATCTTCTTTAGAGGCTATTCCTTCTCTATCTTGTGACATGTTAAGAAAAAGCTTTTTCCATATATTTTCTTAGTGCAATCAATCCACATTTCAAAAAATACTTATTGAATTAATATCATTACCAAGGTATTTTTTTCATATAACATACACTACAGAATATTGCTACTTCATACTTTTGTGAATTTTGAAATAAAATAGGTGAAGCCTTATACATTTTTGTGTTGTTTTTAGATAAGAAAATAACCGTGACAAAAAACCTAAAGACAGAATTACAACAGTTAAATGCCCCTTTTATCAGCCATATATTTCATATGAATTTAAAGATTTCATCGCAAGGCAAAAAAAAAAGTAGAACAGACTCCCAATTCTTATTTCGACTCTTGCTAAATCAATAAATGGCTATACATCCTCTGTTCTATCCTTACAGCATCTTGTTTTCCACAGTTACTGAGCTATCATATTAATTTTGTTCTTTGACATTTGCTGAAAAACTTATTAAAAGGATTGTATTTTACTAGGATTTATTTGGACCCTAATGTGTATAAATGTATTGGGAAGCACTTAAGAGTATGTGACAGTATTTAAAGTAAATGAACACCTCTTACTAGAGAAGTATGTATAAACACATAGAGTTTTTAAATTATGCAGGACAAAAAACCCAGAATTCATAATTCAGATAACCTCAAGTTCTTTTAATTGCTTTAATACCTATTTTTTAAACCTGTGTAAACCACAATCTTTTTTAATTTACGTATCTCTTCCACTCTCTCTGTATTGGAAGTCTATAAACATATAAGTAAATGTACTAACTTGTCTTTCTCTTGTGTTTCACAGAGTTGGGGATTTTTTAAATATTTATATTTATACCCATTCCAAACTCTTTTCTTAAGCTGTACTGTTGCTCCTCCTGCCAAAATACAGGAAACATGAGTTTGCTCATTTACATTGGTGTTAAATTCATACTCTCATAATTCATTACCCACAGGCTATATTTATCCAAAAATACTGAAAACTGTTGCTTGAGCTGTGCTATCTCTAATTGTTTACACCAACATTTCACATAATTCTGCTTTTCTCAGTAGTGTCAAAACAGCGCAAACAGGAACAGGGCTCTCTTTGCTTTTTAAACTTGTGTGGTTTACAGCAAATTGGCTTCTTCCCTGATATGTCAAAACTTGAAGAGACAAAGAAGGAATTCAAGAGGATAAGAAACATCGATGTGTTCTAATAGCTTGTGCAAGCTATCCACTTTTCTGTTGCCTCTATGCTACATTATTCTTTTTCAAACACCATCAATTTATCTATCCTGAGACTTTTCATAAGCTCTTCCTTCCCCTCTTCTCTCAAATGTAACCACAGGTATACCAAGAGGACTTCTGTTCTCCTCTTGTGTAAGCCTTTTATAGCTTCTGGTGTGAAGTTTAAACAGAACAAGTATTATCTACCTCTCTAAGTAGGACAAAGTATGGTCCTACTGACTGTGATGTCAAGAATTAATCGGAGTCTTTATGTACTCAGTGCTTCGCAAATTATATAGAGAAAAGCATTTGAACCTTCACTGCAGACAACTTTCCAATTCAGAACCATAAATTGTTACATAGTTTTAATAATTTGAGATCCTAAGGAATCCTGAATTGAGTGTATCACATTACTTTTGAGGAACAATATAGAATCTGGAACACGGGCTCGCCTGGAGGGTCAGCTTGGCCTGCCTTCCTGCCTCGCTTCCCCCCCGCCGTGTGGTCCTGCTTCTTCCCTGGCTGTCCTCACCTCTCCTGTCCGGGTGCCCCTTTTTGCCACTGCCCCAAGGCAGCCCAACGCCGCGACAACCTCGTACTCGCTGTTTCCTCCATGGAGCCGCCACCGCCCACGGCCGCCGCCGCTGCCGTGTTTCCCACAGCAGCCCGTGGCAGCCAGCCCGCAGCAGTCGTTCGCCAACAGCAGAGACAGGCTGCGCGCCCCCGCCCGCTCCCGCCGTGCCCGACCCTGACAGGCGCGGCTGCTCCCCGAGTGTGCCCGTAGCCACGGCAGGCTGTTCCTGGCCCACGGGAGGGGCACGCCGCTGCTGCTGTTTGGAAATGGCGCCCAGCCGCTCCCAAGAGCCGCGCAGACTCATCACGGCTTACAGGGCACACGCTCCATTCGCCGAGCTTTCGCCGACGAGGAATCCGGGGTGCACTGGTAACGATCTGTCCGGCATTCTCTTTCTCTCTCCTTCTCTATTTTCCCCTCTTTGTTCCTTTTTCTGTTCCCCTTTGGTAGGAATGCTTGCCTTTCTTTAGCAATAAACAGTTCTCAGATACAATATCGTCATGTTTGCACTTTAGTTTTTGTCTGAGAAATCTATTGAAAAGAATCCTTCCCAACTCCCCCATTTTACAGCGGGACAGGACAGTTGGTCAAGGAGACCTCAGCATTCTTCAACACTAAAACCACCAGATCATCTTTGCACGATCTTGTCACTGATAAGCAGACCACACTTGCTCAATCCATCACTGAACAGCAGGCCCTCTCTGCTCAGTTCATCACTGATAGCATGTAAATATGATTAAATTCAAACTGCTGTATTCAGGTTGAAGCAGAGCATCCTGCTACAGGCTGACACTTACAAAGCTTTAGAGGTAAAGGTGTCAACTTAATTTTTAAAAAATTTAGATATTCTTATCCCACTTTTAAGGGACTGTCTCAGATACATTTTCAACACCATGCCTGCATACTTCATGAGAACTTTCTTTCTTTTCCTCCTTTGTATTATGCATTGGATACCTCTGAACGCCAGGCTGCACACAGCAGAACAACTTTGCACTAGCCAGGTCATTGTAATCATGATGATGAACTTTTTAGGGCATCATCTGGTACGTGAATTTCCTGTGCAGATCTTGAGTGCAGATACACAGAATGCTGAGCCTGAAACAATATCCACCATACAGTATTCACCAGTATTCACCCTGCAGTTCCTCCAGTGCAGCCAGCGACATCCATAAGTGCAGTGCAACAGGCAACTCCTAAATGTGCTTGATTCCACGCCCTGTCTTAGGTTGTGACTGGCTTATGTCTGCACAATGAAAATATTTGGGAAAATATTTAAGGATTTGCTCCATAAGGAACCAGTGAAGAACCTCACTCTGCCTTTCCTCCTGATTTGATAATCACCACCATACATATTAACCTGTGAATAATACTCATCATCTAAGCTGGCACCTTTTGGTTTTGTAGTTCTTGTTTGGGGGATTTAATTTTGTGTTATGCTCCACTCTTTGGCTGGCTGTCTTGGTCCAATCCCCCTTCTGACACCAAAGATGTCCCATCCCAGAGTGAGATGGGGGGGGAAGAGGAATCTTATCAGATTCCTAAGATGAAATTAGACACAAACAAGATCAACATTGCACTTGCGAAAAGTTTATTGACAAGAAAAAAAAATGGTCTAAGATAGAGGATAGAAGAGGCAGAATTGAAGTAAAAGGAGGAAGGATTCAGAGAGACACAGGGTGATATTAAAATGGCTCTTGCGATGCCCCATTGATGTTGGGTAGGCAGGTGGTGTGTGGGGACTGTGAGCGTGGACAAAGGGTGTGACTGATGCTCGGTGAACAGCGTGGCTCACATGGTCAATGAGCACTGAACACTGAGAAGGGTCAGTTCAGAAAAGGAAAGGGAACAGTACCGAGGATTCCTCCTGAAGAAAACTTACAGTGACAGTACAAACACTCTTGTCTGTGTCATCTAAGCAAATACCTAGATTCTTGTACATTGGGGTGAAAAAATTGCTGCAGACTTCATAAGATTCGGAAAACACGCAATTATTTAACAGGATCCTATATTTTTTCAAGAGAAGCCCTACAAGAGAAGATCATACAGAGGAGAGGGGCAGCCCACTGCTGATGTACTCTGCTGTGTCCAGCAGGGGTGGGTCATAGATTCTGGGGCTGTGTAGGGCATGGGCAGGGCTCTCTGTGTCTGCTGCTCTGCCTCTGGCTGCCCTTGCCCCGTCCATGCTTCCTTCCTACTCTTCTTGCCCTATCTATGCTCCTACTCTTCTTTGGGGTATTCAGATTGTTTCTGGACCATAAGCACAGCCTTCTTAACAACCTCAGCCTGGATGAGGTTATTTGCATCCAGCCACACAACATCAGCTGCGGGATTGTGTGTCTCGTGTGTGGCGGTGCACCAGGCAGCTCCTGTGATAGCTGCTCTGTCTCCATCTGACACCGCCGGAGTGGCTCCTGATCCATCTGCCCAGACTCCTGATGCCGATCCCAGGGGGTTCAGCGTATGGTTGAATAAAGATGTTAGTTGGACTGGTTCCCCTGCGGGCGGAGCCTCTGCAGGAGGAGTCTAAGGGCTTGCCACTCCCCCGGGGATGTCAATCCCCGGGCTCTCCTCCCTTTATTCTTGAAGTTTCTTCATCAGTTGTCAATCTGTTCTGTCCATTAAGTTGTCAATCCTTAAACCCTTCCCTTGCTCCTCCCTTGTATCCTCCTACCTCTAGAATCTTCTACTCTGTTCGCTCCCTCATTGGTTGCTATCCTTGAACCCGCCCCTGAGACCGCCCTGGGCTAGTGTTGATTGGGTTATTCTTATTATGTAATCTGTTCCCATTGGCTCATGGAATTGTCTCCTCCCTTCTCCTCCCAACTGCTGCCCTCCTTAAGACCCCATGTCACCCCTTTGTGGTGCGTTTTGTGCGTGATTCCCGTCAGTGCATCTTGACCTCACGTCCCTCTGCGGGGCTGGGGAATAAAGGACATTGGAATTCACCACCACAGAAGGTCTTCCCCTGACTCTTTATTCCTGTGGGAGCTACGTTTACCAGCGGCTGCAGCCTTGCTCATTAGTGAGTCGGGGCACTTCAATCACAACAGCATCAGTGGGTTGCCAGGAAACGGCCTCCCTCAGAGGTGCCTTTGCAGGGTGGCAGACTGCTGCGCCTCAGGTGAGTGGAGCCAGGAGCCTGGTCTGCTTCGGGGCAGAGGTGCCTGTTTTGTTGTGCTGGTGACCTTGTGCACTGAGAGTCGTCTGTCTGGCCACGCCGGGCCTGTGCAGCAGCCAGAGCAGCGCGACACGTGTGCTTGGCTTTGGGCACATCCTGCAGGTCTTTCTGCAGCTGTTGATTCCTCTGGGCTTAGTTCCTGATCCTGCTGCTCCTCTGGGTATTCAGAGGGTTTCTGGACCATAAGCATGGCCTTTTTAACAACCTCGCTCCGCTAGTAGTCTTTTGCATCCAGGAATACTGGAGCATCAGCTGTGCGACTGTGTCTGGAATGTCCTGGGGTCTTTGCTGGTCCTGTCATGTGCTGGGCTGTGTCCAGAAGAACTGGGCAATTGGCTGTGGCCCTGTGTGGGACATGTGCCAGGCTCCCTGTCCCTGCATCTCTGGCTTTTGCTCCCATCTCTTGGTCCACATTTTGTTCCTGCTCCCATGGTTCACCCAGCTCTTTGAAGGGTCTCTGGACCGTAAGAATGGCCTTCTTAACGATCTCAGTCCACATGTAGTCTTTTGCATCCAGCCAGACCACAGCATCAGCTGGAGAACTATGTGTCTCATGTGCTTGGCTTTTGACATGTCCTGCAGATCTTTCTGGTGCTGTTGATTCCTCTGTGCTTAGTTCTTGGTCCAGCTGCTCCTCTGGGTATTCAAATGGTTTCTGGATCATAAGCACAGCCTTCTTAACGACATCCATCTGGTAGAAGACTTTTGCGTCCAGGAATACCAGAGTGTCAGCCGTCCGACTGTGCCTGGTATGTCCTAGGCTCTCTGTCTCAACTTCTGGGGCTGTTACTCTCATCCCTCCATCAGTGCCTTTTGCCAGGTCCCTCTGCTCTTCCATGTGCTCCTCAGATCCCTGGTTCACAGTAAGAGCTTTGCTCAGGATCTCATCTGGGATGTCGTGGACTGTGTCTGGAATAGCCGGGCCATCAGCTGTGGGGCTGTGCGGTGCATGTGCCAGCCTCACTGCCCCTGTCCCTTCGTCTGTTACTGCCAGTGTTGCGTCTGTCCTGTGTTCCAGGTCCTCATGCTCTTCTATCTGCTTGTTGGGTCTCTGGATCATAATAACAGCCTTGCTCATGAACTCACTGAAGACTTCCTGGGCTGTGTCCTGATCCAGTGCACAGGCTGTGGGCTGCCGCTGTTCCTGCTCTCCAGTCCCGGGTGCTGCAGTGAAGGCCCTGGGCTGAGCCATTGGCGTACTCTGGAAGAAGGATGTCCATCTCTCTCAAGCCAGAGCATCGATGACTGTGGGGGAAGGAGATCTGAAGGCAGGTCCTGCAGGTGTTCCTGCTTCTGTTGCTTCCTTCATGCTCAATTCTGGGTCTGGCTCTCCTTCTTCCAGCTGCTGGCCAAGATCCAGTGTCCCAGGTTGGTCCTTGCCCAGACCCTCAGCTTTGGCAGACTGGGCTGCCCCTGGCAGAGCCTGTTCGCCGCCTGTTAGGTGCTGAGTCTTTTGCTCTCCATTGCGTTGGGCAGCAGTTAAGGCCATTAGAACACTCATCGCCTTCCTCTGCCACACCTGGTTCCCTTCAAACAGGGCGTCCAGGAATGTAGAGAAAGGGATGGTGTAGGAGTGAGCCTTACCTGAATCTGGGGGAGCTGCTGCCTGCTCCCCCACCAGAGAGGGCTTTTTCTCAGCTGCTGGGGTGACAATGGCTGTGCTATCTTCTCCATCACGGTCTTCAGCAAAGGGACGTTTCTTATCCTGACATTCTTCCTGTGTGCCACTTGCTATGGTTCCATCATCTGTGGGGCAGCTGGGACCTTCCTTGGGACGAGCGTAGGAGCCTTTGTTGTCCTCCAGGCCCATGGCATTGAGCCGGGCACAGACAGGAAATGATCCAGTGTCATCTGTCCCTTGGCACAGCTCTGTGTCTCTTGCGTCTTCCCATTCCCCCTCCTCAGACAGCTCAGCATCAATGGCATCCTCCCATTCCTCGTCCTCAGAGATCTCATCATCAAGGGCGTCTTCCCACTGGTCTTCCTCACACAGCTCTGGACCAAAGGCATCTTCACATTCCAGCTCCTTGGTCAAGGCCACTGGCTCACTGGTTGGAGCTTGGGCTCCCAGCTGATCCAGTGTCACTGTGTTGTTTATGGTGCCCTCAGTGACTCTCCTAGGTGTCACCTGTGGCTGCTGTGGTGCAGTGTAGCCAATCGTCCATGGGAGGCTTGTGGCCCTGTGCTGTCCTGTCTCAGGCCGTCCCATTCTGGCGTTGGCACTCACCTGCCCAGCTGCATCATGGAGGCCCCCAGAGCGCCTCAGGGAGGAGCCCTGTCCTTGGCTCTGTGGCTCTCTGCCCTCCCGGCCATCCTGCTGCTGTGGCACAGTGGCTTCCCACAAGCCCTGGGCCCGGAAGCTCCTGTCCGGCTGCTCTGAAGGCCTCCTCTTGAAGGACACGATGACCTCCTTCAAAACAGGCCTGTGCCCCCACAGCCACGAAGTGCTTTGGCGGCACTCAACCTGCACTTTCAGCCCTGGGTCCTGTTGTTCCCCTTGTTGCTGGTGTCCTGTCCCTGCACCTGCATCCCTGCTCAGGGAAGCTGATGCAGACATCTTACTTTCCTGTGCCGGCTGTGTTGCCAGCCGCTCCTCCTCCGTGGTTGTCTTCAGCGTCCTCTGCCGCAGACGTGTCAGAGTTGCCCTGGAGAGCTGCTGCTCTCCTAGGACTGGGAACCCCAGGGCTCTCCACTCCTTGAGTACCTTCAGTGTCAGGGCACGGACTGACACAATGCCTCTGTTTCTTCTGGGCACTGCATTACAACTGGCCACTGTCATACAGGGCCATGCTGTTATGAATGAGTTGGCTTTTGTAGGCTAGTTATACGTTACTGTGTTTACAAATGAAGTAAGTTGTATAGGGACTGGGTTTGGTTAATTAATTTGTTGCTGCTTAGAGTATTTAAGTTTGCACAATGTATGACTGTAATGCCTCTGCAAGACCAGCGGAAGGCAGTAAGGAATATCGGGGGGGGGACAGTGAGGGTACAGTAAGAACCTTCCAGAAGCTGTGCACAGGTGTGATGCCATCAACGTGCGAGTGAATTGGGCTAAATGGACCAACAGGATGAGCTATTGGAAAAGTGATTAGAGAGGAATGCTCCACACAAACGAGCCAATCAGGGGACCCCTGGATGAGCCAATTGCTGCAAAGATTAAGAAATGGACCAATCCTGTCCAGACACACCCTTTAAGAACTCTGGTGGTGCCTTGCACCTTGTCTTTACAG
Organism: Dasyornis broadbenti; assembly: GCA_013397935.1. Lineage (NCBI taxonomy): Eukaryota > Metazoa > Chordata > Aves > Passeriformes > Dasyornithidae > Dasyornis > Dasyornis broadbenti. The sequence continues at coordinate 35,042 of VZRN01006084.1, forward strand.
CATGCTCTTTATGGGTTGGTAGATGGCCTCAACTCCACCTGTGACTTGTCATTTATAGTGGTTTACCCCTGGCTTCTCCCTGCTGTTCTGTGCTTCAATAGTTACTTTTTTTTAATAAACGGTTTGTTACATCTGGCCGTTTAGTTCATGCCCTAGCTGTGCCGCTCTGTTGTCTAAGTCCTAAGACAGTGAAGATTTAAATGATACTTGGACAAGATGAGATGAGAGGAACAGCTTTTTTTGTTTTCTGCATTTCAACTTTGCTACCTGTTGGCCCAGCAAGAAGGACCCAAAAAAATACTAGTCCAGAAACTCCAGAAACAGCAGAAAAGGGTGAAGAGGAAGGAGATGTCATTTAAGTATATGTTTGTACACATCTGTACTCTGCCTGCACCCAGCTCACAGTCGTCCCCGCTGCTGTGTTACCCGCGGTGCCCGGCAGCAACCCGCAGCACCAGCCAGCCTGCAGCAGNTGATACTTGGACAAGATGAGATGAGAGGAACAGCTTTTTTTGTTTTCTGCATTTCAACTTTGCTACCTGTTGGCCCAGCAAGAAGGACCCAAAAAAATACTAGTCCAGAAACTCCAGAAACAGCAGAAAAGGGTGAAGAGGAAGGAGATGTCATTTAAGTATATGTTTGTACACATCTGTACTCTGCCTGCACCCAGCTCACAGTCGTCCCCGCTGCTGTGTTACCCGCGGTGCCCGGCAGCAACCCGCAGCACCAGCCAGCCTGCAGCAGCCCTCGGCTGTCGTTCGCCGACGCCAGAGACAGACTGATCGCTGCCGCTCAGAAATGGCGCCCAGCCGCTCCCAAGAGCCGCACAGGCTCGCCGCAGCTCGCTCGCTCCCTGTGCCAAACAGACACCAAGGTGCGCTCCGGGCTACAGCGGGATCGCTGTCCCTGTCTTCTCTTTCTCTCTCCGTCTCTTTCCGCCTCTATGCTCCCTTTTCTATCCCCTTTCAGTCAGAACACCCTTTTTGTCTTTATCAAAAAACAGTTGTCAGATATTATATTGCCGTGCTCGTGCTTTATTTTCATCTGAGAAATCTATCAAAAAGAATCTTCCCCAGACTGCCCTTTTAAGATGAGTTGGGATAATCTCATTGTGGGATAGAATTTGGAAGAATGAGTATACCCAAAAAAGCCTTTGCTTTGATACCACTAGTACATTCTGCTCTGCACTGATAAAACTCTCACTTGGGAAAAAGGGCTCATGAACTAAATTAGAAAGTTTGATTACAAGATAAAACTTGAAACTGAAATTCATGTAGTTAACTCTGCGCTAATGTCTTCTAACCCTGCTACTTCATTTGAAAAGTATGGACCTGAAAAAGAAATTACCTAAGCTTTAGATTTCACTCACACAATTAAATGCAGCTATCAATTAAATTCTGTCCTGTCTAAATAAGCATAAAACGCTAATAATATGATGGGAAATTATTGTGTTGATTTTCAATATTTAACCTGAGGCAGTTAGAATTTTTCTTTCTATATCAGTGTGAATCTCTCTTTTCTGTTTCTTAAACTGTATGTTTTGATGCTAAATTGCTTTGAAATCTGTAACCTCTTTGTTTA